>JAOTQE010015787.1:0-10852 GCA_025631205.1 Nesometra sesokonis | reverse complement strand
CATTGGGACTAACGTGGCGAGTTCAAGTTCGATTAGAATGCAACTCTTCTCACAATCAACACAGTACTCACGTGACAGCACTAGTCCTTTTTGTACGCATGTAAACAGAGATCAATTTGATACACTTGATAGCCTTTGCAAAGAGTGGGATTCGAACCCACAAACATTTCACTTTCAGTTACGAAACAACTGCGCTGCTGACTCGTCCATGTACACGACACTCAGAGAAAATACACACAAATTAACACAAGGAGTCATTTAGCAGGCTGGCACAAAGCCGGAGCTTCTCGAGATAAGAGTACTTGTTTGAAGTTAAGTCTAATATGTGTATAATAGTGCTGCTTACTTCTGTTATGCTATTTTTTAAACTTCAGTACACATAACGCTTTTTGATGTCGTCAAAATATAGCCAACAATACAAAGTTTAAAATTGTTCAGAGATTTCAAAAATAAATCTTGAAATCTGAAGAGCTCATAAAAATATCCGGAATTTCCTGTTTCTACAGATTTATTTGATAAAAAAATGTTTTACTTCATGTTACCAAGATTATAATTATCTAGAAATTTCAAAAAACTTCCGAAGTCACTTCTAGCTACGTAAAGTCAAAATACCTTTCACTGAAAATTTACTGCTGAATTGGATAATGAGACAATTTAACGAGCGATATGGACTGTGCTCGCGTGTCGTACTTCCGATGGGATTTTAATTCACATATGTTTACGTGATTCCACGCGCACTTTTTGAGGTTGATGTACGTTTAACTTCACACTGGCTAAACCATAGACATGTTACAAATGTTTGTTTAGAAGATTTATTTTTAAAATTAAGACTACTTATTTTAGAAGTCATACAGTAACATTTTACGTATCTTCTTTGAAACCGACACAGAATGCCTCTGGCACATTTCATACGCTGGGGTACGTTTTATTTGATGATTTAAAGCTGTATTTAAAATCTTCAATATTTAATGGAAACGGAAAAAAAAACGCAGCAACACTGAAAACTGAGCGCCTTTGAAGCATACCTGTTTCCCGCCGATATTTTCTAAACAAATTCAAACACAGTTCTGGGAGACTTTATTCCAATTTTAATTGTCTGGAAAAATATTTAATTCGTCTAACATATTAAATATGTTTCCACAGTTCGTATACTGTAATTTTGTCCGTATCCTCCCCAAATGCTTCCAATATTATCATAATATACTATAGGCTATTAGTTTTTACCTGTTCAATATTACATAGTATTGGACTGCTTTGAGTCAGTATTGAAGATGAAGGCAGTTTAGTTTATAATTCGATTCCCAATTGGTTCGGAAACCAAAAGGTAGTGGGTGTGAAATGCAGGATTTCTTGCCTCGAACCAGACACCTATTTATGGAAGCCTATATAAAGAGAGACTATCTATTGTGACTGTAGAGGTCGTCTAGAATTTAATTGCGGATTGAAACATTTAGAGACGATTTGAATTTTTTAATAGTGTATATGAGTGTCTGGTTGAAAAAAGTTTTTTGTTACATGAGGCCTACTTCACTTGCAGAAGGTCCGCCATTAAAAACAAGATGGCCGACCGGTCACTTACATCGTATCATTTTAAAAGAAATGTTTAACTGAACGTTTTCTTACAGTGGCATGTATATAATTCTAATTAGAATGACATGGCCATTAGGTGAGTCATATGAGCCACTAAAGGTAAAAAAAGTAAGTTTGAATTTGTTACCAACGATAGTACAAGGACCTACAATAATTTTACGTTGAGAATAAATGTGAATAATTATAATAATATTGAATGCATATTGTTTTTAGTAGAAAAAATTGTACTCGCTGTGGCATTATATTGAACTCGTCTTCTCATCGGCTCATTCTATAGTTTTTCGGTATACCCTCAAATACATTCAATATTATATAATTATTGGCCGCATCATTGATTGGATCTATAATTATAGCTGCGCTTTATTGAGGGTTAAATGAAACATTTATGCATGAAATTAATTAAAACTACACTTCCAGTTCATCATTACAGTTAATTATTATACTTAGGTTGTTGTTAATATAACTTAAGTAATTAATTTATTCGACATTGGGGGATCGTCATACAATAGATAATTTAAGCCTAAGATTATCGTCTGCTATTAAATCCCTCTTGGAGAATGCAAGCACTTGCCGTGACATTACAGAATGATTAAATACTCTACTTGTATGCTCTTAGGAAATTGTGTTGTAGTACATATGTTAACATTCGCACATAAATCAGGGTTTTATTAATGTGGATTAGACCGTTCGTGAAAAAGATAACCATTAAAACACGAAGATGCTTTGTGTCGCACGTCGGCCTACGTGAAGTTAAGCATGGTCATTAGTCGAACAAATTAGAATTGTTTCCGTCGCCTACTGCGAAAACTATAGGCCGTCGTCTGTTGTAACGACGCATTCTGTGTAGGCCTATCCAAACGATTTTCGCCGTCTACTAACAAGACGCAACTGTAAATCTGCACCCAAACGATTTCCATCCTATATAGGCCTATAAGACCTATCTTTTTACACAAACGAGTTCCGTCGTCTGCTACGAAGCCGTCCTCTGCTGCAATTACGTAATCGTGTATCTAAACGAGTTCCATCGTCTGCTGCAATCACTGCAATGTTTTAAAATAAGACCAGTCCGAAAGACGAATTTGCGGTGGCATCTTTATACCTACACTACTGTATCAATATGCCTATGTTGGTCATTCGGCTGGGCTGCGGTCGGTCGGGCCCAATTACAATTTCATACAATTTTTCAAGTTGTAATAGTTAAATTGGTTTGAAATTTTGCAGGTAGGTTTTAGTAATGTTTCGGTCATTTCATTGGTTATTCGTTCTGTCTGTCGGTCCCTTTAATATGCAATTCTTCAAGATTTGATGGTTAAATTGGTTTTTCAATGTAACCATACCACAAAGATGAACAATTGTTATCCGTAGGTACAGAAGAGCGCGAAGGAGACGTAAAACGAGCCCGTGCATTGATTAGCAAATAGGAACATCTGCAGTTTTTGTCTATACGCGCGCGTTTCAGTACGCCCGCGTAACAGTTTGTTTTTTTTTTTGTGGTGTCACTGACAATATTTCAGTCATTCCATTGATATGTCGGTCGCTTAGGTAACGAACGCAGTTATTTTTCTGTCTTGTTTATTCAGATCAAGAGTTTAGGTGTTACTAGGCCTATAGTATGTGCCCTCATTCCTAAGCATTATGTGCTGGAAATATCATATTAACGAAAGGATCATTCAATTATCTAATTCATTAAATATTAACACCAAAAGCGATGAAATGAATTTGCATCTGTAAGTTTCAATATTCTGTCGTGATGTCGTGTGGTCCGTACCTTTTTACTATGCCCTTTTTCAATTTAATGTAGCCTGGTAGGTGTTGATTACATACTTATTTATATTCCTCATCACTAGATCTTTAAATTGCCAATCAACATATTAACAGATACGTTTAACCTATATATCGGGTGAAATATTGAAAATATATTACTTGCCACAACTGTTAAATTATTCACAGTAAGCATTATCGATACGCTAAAACGTAATCATTAAATTTTGACACTGCTAAATTGGATAGTAATGACAAGACCTCAAAACACGCGACCTAAGTATGCCTACCTGTACAACGACGTGCCACTTCGTGTGATTTTTAAATTATCCTAATGGACCGGTCTAAACTCATTTATCTTTGCCACACAAAAGTTAATTAGGTAATATAGAGTGGCTTGGTTGACTCTCGTTTATCGTGCCGATGAATCAAGTTCAATTTTCGGACAAAAGGCGACTCTCAATTCACTTAGTGTAAAAGGGTATCTGGTTGAAATATTTCAGGAAGTTAAATAGACAGTGAAACCTCCGGAAGGTGCACAAACCGCGCGCGTACAAAAGTGCGCGTAAAGAGATGCAAAACGCGCGCGTGTAGTGATTATCTAATGGGAGTGTCCACAGTCTTTACGATACGCGCAACTCGAAATGGGCAACCAACTTCATCCCCATGATTATTATTATTATTATTAATATTTAATATTGGTTAATGGATCTGTCTAAACTAATTTATCATTTCGTCATGAAGTTGATTAGATAGGCCTACTACACTTACAGGATTTATGACGCAGTCAATCGATTCACGATATAATAATACCATTAATACTAAATAATTTTATATTAAATTATAAGTAATGATTATAAAACGTAGGATTTACTTTATATTGGAAAATCTATTTCAGATGTTTGTGTTTGTTTTTATGCTTTCTTTTTAAATTGTCTTCATCGTGTTTCTTCTTGCTTATTTAGGCCTATTTAAAGAAAACTTCCCTAGGCTCCACTTTCTGGGTTTCACCGGGGAAAGGTACCGTAATTTGTAATTTAATTTGTTACATTGCTATATGATAGGCTTATTAAGAGGAATTATATTTTTATTTTGACTTTTGAATAATTACGTTATGTAATGATAATAATAATAATAATAATACTGTAGTTTTAATTATGACTTAGTGTTGTTGTCGTTTATGGCGCTACATATTATTACGGAAATACAGAAGCGACTTGTGGTAAGCATAGAATTGGAGGTGAAAGTAATACAAATCTCATTGCATTGTATTTGTTTTATTATTTGTCATATAAATATTCCAAATTGATTATCAAAAACAATAATTAAATCGTTACGCAACACGCCTTCGAAGACGTAGATGTGTAAAATGAAATGTCGGCACACATGTCGAATATCATAGCCAAATATACTTCAATAATTCCCGAAGCAGTTGAGTATACCGCCATGTTCAATTATTACCACAAATCTTCTTTGATCTTGAGAAAAAACTCGCTCTCAGACCTACTAAAACATTAATGAATATAATTTCGCTGAAAACGTTATTAGAATGTCAATTTCTCGACTGAGTGGGTCTGGTTTAATTCATCAACGTGGGATTTTTCCATCCCTTTCCTTTCTTGGTATGCTTTTTTAAGAACTGTAACAATCTAAAATCAAAGTTGAGTTAAATTTAATCCTCTTTTATTTGGTTCAAGGTAAACTCTAAGCATATCTATAAAATTGAGCGAGTTCGATAAACTTTTAAATAATTTTATTTTTAACTCTAAGAATATTTTCTAAGTGATTGTACCATTTTCCTGATTAGGCCTACAAGTCAAAGCATCTTACCACGGTTCTGGGTAGGGGAGATAGGAAGGAGTTTGGATATTTTTTAAGGGACGTTAAGGGCTCACAGAGATCCAAGTTCAGTGGAGTTTAAATAAAACAGTATACATTTAATAGTAGTAATGCTTAATATAAACAATAAACGGTTTAAATCAAATCACCAAATGTCTGATAACTAAACACCAAGTTTAACGTGTAAACCTCAAATGCTTTAAATCTAAATGCTAGATATTTAAGATTACTACAGTATTTATACACCGATGCATTTAATGTTTAGATTCCACAAGTGTTTAGATATAAGACTAGTGTGCACTGAAAGGGCAATTCCGTACATGGGTGATACCTGTAATCTAAGGCCGTGTTTCCGCAGGAAAAAATTATCCGATAAATTATCCCGATAAAAATTATCCGATAAAAGTGCTGCAGAAACGGGTGTTTAACCTAATCTGACGTAATAAAATTATCCGATAATTATCCGATAATATTCCGATAATTATTCGATAATTGACCTAAATGCGATATTTTTTTACCTTTGACACAAGGTCAACCTTGATCTTGCTTTTAGTGCTTTTTGCGACGATTTCACCACGGGGCAAACAGGGTGCCACGCGAGGAAAAAGGAAATCGTCAAAAAATCACCGGAAGTTAGTGGACTCGCAATGTATTATGGACTACACTGAGTTTGCGCAGTTGTAGTTTTTAAAATTGATTTGATTGGATGATATTTTATCGGATAATCCGAAATTCCTGTGGAAACACGGCCTAATGTGGCATTTGTGGTGTTAGTGATACCACAAAGACAAATCGTTACGCGCGCGTACATAAATACGCGCGCATGGAGACAAATCTGTGGACGCTCTTTTTTGTCAATCACTACACGCGCGCGTTTGCGCCTCTTTATTTGCCTCTCTGTACGCGCGCAACACTTTTTCTGTGGTGTAACTGATGGATTATATTTAGAGCTACAATAAGACATTTCACGGTTTCAAATGTGCATACGCAGATTAAGGTCAAGTCATAAAACGACGGGCTGCAATTATACTCCTTTCAACAAGAGCCGCGCGTGTTTTTTTACTTGAACTTGGTAACGCCCATGCGCAGTTGAAACCGTGAAATGGCTTATTGGTAATCTACATTCTTAATTAATCAAAGTGTATACTTGCCCAATTTATTGGAGCACAATGCAAAACAGTCGCTGTTAGGAACCAAGCACCCAATCTGGTTTCAACAAGCAAAAAACAATGCCCTTCTTTACGTCTCGTTAACCGTAGCAACGTATGTAGGTTGTAATATGTTGTAGTTCTTTATGGTCATTTGCATCTAACTTTTAAACGTTTATGACCTTTCGCCTCATTTTGTCGATTCCTGGCGTATAGGCCTATGCCCGGTATTATTTACATTTTCTCATTTTTGAGAAAATGTGATGTATGCCCTGAGACGTCAAAAAATATTTATTATGCGTGAGACTTGGCAGGTATAATAGTGTACAACAGAATCTTGTAATGATGTGGTTTTACAAGTTTATGTTAGTTGCCTCAGGGAACATGATCGGTCTTGCATAACGACTTATGCAAGAAAGAGAATTACAAAACGATTACCACGAGAAACAATAACATATTCATGAAGTCAGATTTTAGTCCATAGGTATGGAAGGCACGTACAGACGTTTTCAACGAACAGTCGCATCACCATTGATCACATAATGTCCAGTAACCCTAGCCAAAATTAAATTCATGGAATAGTTAATGTTTAGCATAGTTATCTATATTACCAACTGCGGTAGAGATTTATTAACAACTTAAAAGGGAAACTAAGACAATTACCTCCAGACAATCACTCCCGGACAATTACCCCCGGACAACTACCCCCTTGACAACTACCCCCTAGGAAAACTACCCCCACCAGGACAACCACCCCCTGGACAACTACTCCTCGGACAACTACCCTCCTAGGACAACTACCCCCTAGGAAAACTATCCACTGGACAACTACCCCCTAGGAAAACTACCCCCAAGACAATTACCCCACTAGGACAATACCCTAACACTAACCATAAACCTAACCCTAACCCTAAACCTAACCCTAACCTAACCCTAACCCGCTGGTGGGGTGGGGGTGTGGTGAGTAGTCTAGAGGGTAGTTGTCCTAGAGAGTAGTTTTCCTAGAGGGTAGTCGTCCTGGGGGGGGTAATTGTCCAGTGGGTAGTTGTCCTGGGGTAGATGTCCGAGAGGGTAATTATCCGGGGGTAGTCGTCCGGAGGGTACTTGTCCGGAGGGTACTTTTCCGGAGGGTACTTGTCCGGAGGGTAGTCCGGATACGACTTAAAAGTAATCAGCACATCACTAATGCTAAAACAGTTGGTTTCAAGCTTCATATAAGTTTTCTTATTCATGATTTATTACTTGATCGCCCGGAACAAATTCGGAGAAAATTGTTGGCAGTGTTAGAATTTCAAACTGCTCACTCGAAGTATCTTGGTCATGATATGATTTCTTAACAGCTGTGAATCTGCGTGGTAATTTCTGTCAACATCTACTATACGTGTTTATTAATAATTAATATCTGGATTTAATTGGGTTAAATATTTGGCAACAGTTAAGACCATGGTAAACTGTTTAATATGCAAATAAATTTAAGAGTGATGGAATGATTGATGATACGTATGATAAATATGATTAATAGCGAGGTTTCGCAACTTTACAAAATACGACAACGAAAACGGATACGCCATAAATTCTTGTAAAGTTTGAATAAAACCCCTTTAATATTTTAGGACGATCATCAGCGATTCATATGTGGAAAATTGATACATTTTGAACACATTTAGCACCTTTCAAAAATGGAAGTGTGACGTATCCTTTTTCGTTTTCGTATTTCGTAAATTTGCGAAACCTCACTATTATGATAAAAAAATACTGATTTTAAATGAAATATTGATGAATACACTATTGAAAAATACGACGACAAAGACACCAATTATTTATTTTACAAAATAAATCAATATTAGTTGAAGTTATAGTAATAATGTAACATTTATTAAAAGCGTAGTACTTTGACTCGTTTTCCTTTTAGTATTTCATATTTGTATAATATAATTTAAAACAATTAATATAAAAAATACTCGTAGCTCGATGTGTTCCAGACAGATTTCATCGGGCCACATTTGCACGTTGGGCTTTATTTTACACGTTTTGAGTTGATTTTAAACGTTGGAAACCTGCGCTTCAACACAGAAACCGGGTTGCTCGCTTGAAATTGCTGAAACTCCATTTTCGTCACTAGTGGATATGCGACTCTCTCACTACGCATGTGTTGTTGCTTACTGACAGGATACGGTGTGCATGTGAGTACGCGACCAGGGGTGTGATACGATAAATTTCGTGATTGTCCAAAGAAAACACGAGTAAATGCTTTATGGTATGCTAGGTAAGGTAACCATAATTATTTTCAAGCACGCGTTCATTTCCCCTTTAGGACTCTACAAAAATGATCTTGTTTTAAGAAATCAAGGGCCCCCTAACTTTTCCGTTCGAAACAAAAGCATATACATTACTTGGTTATTTACTTAATCAGACTGGTAGATCTAGAGCTCTTCAAGTCGGAGATAAAAACAGTACTCACGATACTTTTGTTTATAGTTTGCTTAATGTTGTTTCATAATTTCTGTCAAAATATACTATAAGTTTTTATTAATAATTAATATCTGGAGTGATTTAATCGGGTTAAATATTTGGCAATCAGTCAAAGTCATGGTAAACTGTTTAATACAATGGTAATACATTTAAGTACGAGGGCTACTAAAATAATTCATATTAACCAAGGTCTATGCGGTTTTTAATAAATATTAGCAAATGAAAATGAATATAATTGGATTTTTAATACTGTTAACCGCAAAAAAATTAATTTATGATTTGCCTAGAAGTAAATTCATTAACCTTGTCAACCTTTTGAATAACCGGCACAACAGACGTATTCCTCTTAATATGCTAATAGTATGAAAAGCTTTGTTTATATGTAGTAACCAACGTTTTGACAACTAAACATGAGACCTACATAGTGAGTAAAATGGCCTAAATAATGTAGATTCGCACGATATAAAATTTTATTTCAAGGCCTGCGGATCTAAAAAGATAACATTGAATCAATGCAGGGGAAGATATAGAAGAGGATGCAATAGTCCCTCTCCCACCCTCATCCTCAAACATTACATGTGCGCACCGCTAAAATTTTCAAAGAAACAAACTCACAGTAATCCCCGACAATTATAACAGCAAATTAGGCGAAGGCACGCTCGACAAGAAAAAAAATGACGGATTTTTTTTTGTGGGGGTGGGGGAGGACTTACTTTAAAATCT
Source organism: Nesometra sesokonis (assembly GCA_025631205.1). Classification (NCBI taxonomy): domain Eukaryota; kingdom Metazoa; phylum Echinodermata; class Crinoidea; order Comatulida; family Antedonidae; genus Nesometra; species Nesometra sesokonis. The sequence goes on along the minus strand of JAOTQE010015787.1, from coordinate 1,319 downwards.
GAACATATCCACCAATGTCAAAAATGCTGTGCGCCTCTCCCTCCCCCGCACCCTTCCACATAACCTTGGCCTCGCCCCTGCAATGGTTCAAGTTCAAGTTCATTTTATTTATTTACACAATATCCATTATTTTACAATATATTAATCTGGTGAATGTAAGAAAAACAAAATTTATAAACGAAATTGTGCCTGGAGAAGCCAAATTAGCAAAATAGGATGCATTTAGTCGGGTTCCACCAGAAAAGAAAATATTAAGCGTGAGTAGACAGGACGCAAAACAAAAAAACACAAAAGAAAAAAACAGTAAACAAACATTACACAGGAAATAGACAATGACACAAGGAAACGGGGGTGGGGATGGTAAAAACGAGTAGTAGGATACAGAGGCACACAATTTTTCCGACAGAGAAAGGACGACATGTTTTCTTCGAATATCGTCTCGGATCCCTGTGTTGTGACAGAACATTAAGTTTATTGGAATTTCTTGTTAATTGGCGCATCATACCTCTGTACTATAAAAATCATCACTCTAATTTGACCAAAGCATTTGAAATTTTAGCGATTCCTTGATTCTCGTGATTAATACTTACGCAGAAATCGCAAAAAATAAGACTGGCAATGATTTAGGATTTACTGCAATAATGTTACCACGGGCGTATTTTACACAGCTTCACCTACATACGATTTATGTTGGAAAGTTTCGATTAATCTTAATCAATGTCTTTATCAAATTTACCTTTGGGGTTTAGAAAATTACCCCCAATAAATATATATAAATAAAATCTCTTGTATATCGTCAGTCAAACCACGAAGAGAAGCGCACAGTTACGCTCGCGTACATGAATATAACACGCAAAACGCACGCATGCAGTGATTAAGAAATAGGAGAGTCCATATCGTTTGTCTACACGCGCCTTTATACGCGCGCAACAGGTTGTGCCAGTCCGTTGGGTCCATAACGATAATCATTCTTAAAATAAGCCATTTCACGGTTTCAACTGCGCATGTGCGTTACCAATGAGAGGTAATAAAACGACGCGCGGCTCTTATTAAAAAGAATATGATTGCCGCGCGTCGTTTTATTACTTGAACTTAATCTGCACATGCGCAATTGAAACCCTGAAATGGCTTATTCAAATGCCGTTAAAATAAAACAATGTATTATTGTTATTATGATCAAGGTAACTAAACAGTTTAAGGTTGTAATACTATAACAACAACGGGTGAAAAAAAAAACCCCGAGAGACTGACTATACATACAAACAACTTTAAAATCAAGGAAAACTATTTTACCGGAGAACAGTGTAACTTCCCTGATT
>JAOTQE010015776.1:0-10852 GCA_025631205.1 Nesometra sesokonis | reverse complement strand
AGTCATTTACATGCTTCATTACTGTTGGTGTTTTTATTTGTTTTAATTTCAATGTGTCTATTGTTGTAACTGATTTATCTGGTCCATTGTATAAAGTTTCACAATCTGTATTCTGTGCACATGGTAAATATGGAAAGTTCGAAGAGCAGTTTTCAACTGCTGCAGCATATTTTGAACCATTTACTGCTACAGGTGTATTTATTGAAACGGCAACATCAATATTTGGTAACTGTTGTAAAGAAATTTTATCTTGCTTTTCACAGTTTTTAAACCTAGTTTCCATTGTGTCTTCCGAATCTTCAACATTTTGTAAATCCTGTGAAGAAAATATGTTTTCTTCTTCACATTTCTGAAACACAGCTTCCCTTATGTCTTCAGAATCTTCTAAATATCCAGAATCCTTCAGATGTGTTTGTGGTTCCAAATCAGACACATCACTGAATGTTGCAGTTATTGTATCAATGTTTCCAACATCATTTTTTATCAACTCCACTCTTGACAAATCTTTCTTAATGCGTTTATCAATATCAATATCAATGTCAAGCTTCTCTTCACTAGTCTTAACTGGATTTTCAACAGTTGTAGTCTCTTTAGGCTTTGCTTTTTCCACTTCATGAATCCTGTTCTCGTACATACCACTATTTTTGGTTACCTTTTGCATATCCAGTTCATCGATTTGTTTGCTTTTTTCTACATCATCTGTGTTGCAAATTGTTGATTCCAGGGGTATAACCTTCATTTGGTTGTTGCATTGTAGGGGTATGTACCGTCGCCGTGGCCCTAATGTCTTGGTTCTCCTGGGGATGTAGTCAATGGACAAGGTAATTACAGGTTCTAGTAAAAGATAAAAAAATACAATTATATAGGTTAATCCATATGTATGTTGCCAGATTGTGAACAATAATGTTCATCTGTTAATAAAGGTAGAAGCATGCATATAAATCAGTCAATGTTTATAAAGGTTTATTTCATTCAAATTGAAATAAAATTAGGTGTTAAACTTGAGAAAGTATTTACCAACATAAAATAATATGCAACAATAATTACCTCAATTAAAAAAATACAAAGAAAGCAAAAAATATAAGTTACTTTTACACTTGCATAAACAGAAATATATGCATACAGATAGTCATTTTTGCCCATCACCAAATGTCTAATACTCTCAAAGGTTATTTACCTTCTTTTTCATCAGATCCACCATCCACTTGAGGTATTTTATCTTCACCTTTTTCATCAACAAATTCATCAAAGGAATCATTGAACCATGACAAATGAATATCCATGTCATCTGTACCACTAGGTTTAATACTTCTGTAAAATAAAAAAAAGCGATAATAATAAACAATATAAATAACAATCAAAAGAAGAGAATGGGAGTTTATTATGAAAAAATATAATGCATAAACAGGCTTACGTGGAGGACTAGCCCTCTATTTTACTCGACTAAAGCATATTATTTTACCATACTGAAAGTTTCATTGCTGTTTTAAAAAGTTTATAAAATGTTTTGTAAATTCCACCTTTTGAATTACAATTTTATGGGGTATTTAGGAATACATATTTTGTTGATGTCCATAGTAGATGGAAAATACTCAACTTTGATATGCGGAGTGTCAAAATGGGCAGGGAATTACCTAAGTGCCATTGACCACTGCATTCCATCCTCGTGTGTAAATTCCGTATTAATTGAATGAGGACTGTGGAAAATTCGGATAGTGTAAAATTTTAAAGAGACTTAATTTTTTAATCATTACAAGTGTGAAAAGAAAGAAATATATCTGCAATTTTTAATGCTAAAAATAGAGTTTTAGTAATGTTTCAATATTTTGTCATTTATAATGTCATCATCATTCCAGTGATGACACAATAAATGTATATATTACACCCAAACATGAAAGCGGGTTACTACAGTTCTTTTGAATTCATTATAACTGTTTTATTTGAAATGAAATAGATGTATTGTTTCTTAGTTTGGCATTGACTACATAACAATGTGTTGAATACTCACTGCGTCATGTCAACAGTAGTCTCATCCCATGCTTGACTCATCATCAATATTTCTTCCTCCTCTTCATCATCATCAATTTTTTGTTGACAGACAATCTTGTCATTCTCCATTTCCTTCTGACTTAATCCAGATAAAATGCTATCATCCTCTGGGGAGTTTTCATTTTCTAGGTCAACTAATAACTGCACCAATCGTTTATCTTGAGTTGTACCTTAAAAAAAGATGAAAATAATAGATATTTTATTTTTCATTCTAAATGCATCACATTATCAGAGAAGGAGGTCCGCAGCTCTAAAAACAGAAATCCTAGAGATTTTGTCTTGGTCCGACCACCACTTGTAAAGTGTACCCTTATTAAAATGTGTGTAAAATTACCTTTAATTTTAAGTTCAACATCTTGTTGATTTTCAAACAATCTTCTAACATCACTGTTAAATTACTGTTCACAAAACATAGGACTACTAATCATGCCTGCTTAAATATAATACTGTTCGGCCATGCTTATATCATTATATTACTTCAAAACATTAAAAAAAGCAAAATAAGTACAGAATTTGATAATAAAGCGGATGGATAAGCCTGAAAGAGTTAAATGTTTATTAGCTTTTTTCTACTCAAAATAAAATTAAACAAGTGTACTGGTAATTAAACATGTTTATTTTTTAGAAATAATAAACAGGTATATTTTCAAAATTTAATTTTGGTGGATTTTGGAAGGAAAAGACACTTTAAGTAGTTATGACATCTCTATTGTAAAAACACAACCTAGTCAACTCCAAAAAGTCCTACATGCATTTAATGATTAGGCAAAAAATGAGCAAGCAGGCCTCAAACCTCATTAACCTCATTAGCCACTCGGCCATACAACTCACACTCTTATGAGGTTCCAAGAAGTCAGGAAATGAAAAAACGAAAAAAAAATATTTCAGATGTACACCAACAATTACAACACATACCTAGTTGTTGAGACATACTAAAACTTTGGCTTGCTTCAACAACTGATAAAACAGCATCTTCATCAATGCATGGTTCCACTTTTCTGCTGAAAGATTCTGATATATAAATAAGAAAAAATATTCACATTAGCCATAATCATAATATAAATAAATATAGTTTCCCACTGATGGGAAAAATCATTTTTAATTTCATAATTAAATCAATTTGAAAATCTGTAAAATGCCCTTAACTCTCTATTGCAAAAAGATCCATACAAAGTAGAACAACATAACATAAACAGCCAAAGGCTGAACCTGTTGTTTCACAGAGTACAACAATATTTATTTATTTGTGAACACAAATTTAGGGGGCAATTTTATTCAAAGAACACCATGTATAATTTATAGGAAAAAATTATAGGGAAAATGTTCGGTTTAGGAAATTAATTTTCGGAGGGTTGCTTTTTGGGAGTATGACTGAATCAAACACTCATGATTTATATTAAAAAAAGGGAATAAGTTTAGCTAAATTAAACTTTATTGATTTGAAAAAGATATTTCAATATATATTATGTGTTTCCTTGTTTTTGTAACTCAATCTTAGAAATTTGTACAATCATTCTGGTCCATTACAGTAGGTAAAATTAAGGTTCTACTGTAGTAGTAAATAATTCAGTCAATAGCTACGGAACAAAACATCTAAAAAGACCATAACACAATTTTACAAACACTCAGATTTACACAACCCGTCTAGTCCCTGACAGTGTGCAAAATTACGGTTTTACTGTAGTATATATAAATCAGAAAATAATTATGGAACAAAACAAATACAAGGACCATAACTCAATTTTACAAACCATTCTGGCCACTATCAGTATGTAAAATTAAGATTCTACTGTACTTATCAATACATATCTAACCTTGTGATTTTCTTGGAGATTGTAATAAGCTATCTTCTATTTCTGATTGGCTATGGATTTGTATTGTATCTTGAGATGAGTCCAATGAGCTGTCAAGTTCTTCATTGTCTGTTTCATTTTTCCTGAAAATATGAGTAAATTTTCATCATAATTTTCTTAAAAACCAACATTTTTCAACATTACTTTTCTTAATTTCCTGGTCATTTAATTTTAATTTAAAGGACATTGAAGCTAGCTGTGCTATACAAGAAATGAATAGTATCATTATTTATTATTTTAAAAGCATCTAAAAATGAAAAAAGCTGTAACAAGCCCTTAGCAGAATGGTACAAGGCATAATAAAAAATAATAAATATTTGTTGAAAAGAAATAACACTCAATAGATCAAGTATGAAAACCCTAAGGTCATGGCTTGTAATAAAATCAATCAACCAAGTAAAGAGAATAATTGAAAATCAACAATAGTATTATACTATGAAGTACTGACAAGAAACTAAACAAAGGCTATTACAACACATTTGCTATATTTTTCAACATAATACTCAGGAATTTTGCATTATATTATAAACAAACGATTGTAAATTTAATCCAAATATGAAAACACTGGCAACATAAAATATATGTAACATCTAAATAATTTGTATGATAAAAGAAAGTTAAAAAGACAATAATCATGAAACAGTTATTATTATTTAAATCAAATGTTTGTGACGAAGGCTGACAATTATCAATAGTAGGTGCCTACATGGGATTGCAATTCTACAGTGTTAAGTTCACAATCTAGTCGTAAATAATAAATCTATGATAGAAACTGAGAAATGGATATTGAAACTCACATAAGATCAGATTGTTGTTGGATGATTTCATCGAGTCTAGCAAGCTGTTGCATCTCACTTTCAGTTGGTGGAATCAAGCCTCGTTCTGATTAAAAATTATAGTTAGTATTATTCTTTGTAACACTTATTTTTGAGTTATAGCAAAGATAATAAAAAGGAAATATAAAATACAATCTACCACACCAGTGTTCTCCCAACTGAACAATTTATGCTAGTAGATTGTTAAAAATAACTGAATTGTCAGGCATGACTTTCGAGTTGGTTTTAGCCCTACCCCAAATATCTACATAACTATACTCTCTGTATTCCTGTATTCTCTGTACTACTAAAGAGTAAAGGAGAGCAAAAATATATTAGAATCATAATTATTTTACAATAACAAATTTTTTACTGGTAAACTGTAATTTTTACTGGTAAATTTGATGGTTAAAACCATAATCAGACAATCACTACGCACATGGAAGAAAATGGTATTTACCTCAGTTGATGGTTAAACTGGTGGTAATCACTGTGCTGTCTTCTAAAACATGAAGTCTCGCTGGTCAACGGTTCAATAAAATACATTTCCATTCTCATTAAATTTTGCCGGACGGTTTAAATAAATGTAAATAGCACATCATCTTTTGGATGAGATGTTAAGCCAATGGTTACATGGACAACATGGCTCATGTGGACAATAAAGAAGATAGTTCGCTCTTCTTTGAAAAGGAGTAGGGGATTGTCTCCAAGTGTACTGCCCAAACACCACCACCATTTTTTCAAAATATGTTTTAACTTTATTACTGAATTAAAAAGAAACATGTTAACCAGTTATATTGTTAAGTTTATGAAACTAAAATTACAAAATTTCATAGACAAAAAATAAACAAAATAAATCACAAAATGTTATATTTTTTGCATAAATACAAAATTGCCCTTCACATACCTGGTGAGGAAGGTGGTACCAACTGTGACATTTGATTCAATTCCTCTCGCCTTTTTCTCTCATCTTCCCATATTGCCATCAATCCTGGGTTCATACCAACATTTTCTGCAGTTAAATTTATAAACAAATGAATAATTTTTCAATACAATACGGTAACTGTTATATTTTCACAAATCAAGATAAAACCAAAGATTGTTTAATGAGCACACCATAATTTAATTTATTCAAAACACATGTTATTTTATTTTTAATTTTTTTTAATCCACAAACTGATTATAGTTACCAAAATGTCTATTTACACTATGACCATAACAATCAATTATAAATGAATAAAAAAAAAATGTTTCCATAATGGAGGGAGCTGAAATATTTTAACATCTTTATTGATTCTGATAATTAAGATTTAGTACAATAATTTAAAATTAATTAACAATGAACTAAATTGCAGCATGGATTGGCATTAAGTTAAAATAATTAAAAAAAAAGAAACAGGTTCATTAAAATTATAGACACCATGTAAAATAAGTAATAAAAACTGAAGCGGTTTATTTCCTCACTGCCGATGATCATCGTCATAGTTTAAATAGGCCTTCAGAGTATGTGACATAACATCACAAAGGAACTTCTTGTTTTTGTTACCACTCTTAATATTCAAAACCTTCATTTATATTTGTTAGTTGATTTTAGGCCGTGTTTCCGCAGGAATTTCAGATTATCCGATAAAATATCATCCAGTCAAATCATTTTTAAAAACTACAACTGTGAAACTCAGTGTAGGCCATAATGCATTGCGCGTTCACTAATTTCCGGTGATTTTTTGCTGATTTCCCTTTTCCTCGCGTGGCACCCTGGTTGCACCGCGGTGAAATCCTCGCATAAAGCACCAAAAGCAAAATCAAGGTTGATCCCATGTCAAAGGTAAAAAATTATCGCATTTAGGTGAATTATCGGATAATTATCGGAATATTATCGGATAATTATCGGATAGTTTTATTATGTCAGAATAGGTTAAACACCCGTTTCTGTAGCACTTTTATCGGATAATTTTTATCGGGATAATTTATCGGATAATTTTTTGCCTTAGTAACTTACTTTGAATCTGCAGCCTGTTAAGGATATCAACAGCAACACAGTCTACCTCCAGTTCACAGGTACTCAGTCTTGCTGCACCCACCAATTCAGATCTACATTCAGGAAATCATTCAAACAATTCACTTATTTATGATTATTTTTATGTAGCAAATAAATCTTAAAAGATTTATTTGCTACATAAGCCACAAGCTTAGACAATGTAATAAAACTACAGTTGAACTTCCGTGTGCGGACACCTTCGATAACTGACATTAATTCAAAGACCTGTTTGTTCTTCCTATAATCAGTGCATTTAGTACCTCTCATAAGCGGACACTTTTTGTCTTAAAATTTTGATTTTTTAATGTTAATTTACCTCCCATAAGCGGACATCCCGGAAAATTTAGTGATTTTTCTGTACAGCGAATACAACTTTCTGTACAAAATCGTCCTTATACTGTAATGGCTGAGAATCATATTAATTACTAAACCAATCTTTAAAATGACAAACAATACTTAATAAAAACATAGAATGCAGTTTCTAGAAATTTGAGAGGCCATTTGTGTTGTGAAATTCGAGACATAAGGTTGTATACATAATTTTACAACTCTGGCCCTCTATCGGCCGAAATTCTTATAAGCAGACACCTCCCGTAAGCAAGCAAACTCTTTTCTCAGACCCGAGGGTGTCCGCTTCAACTGTATAATAAAAAGTTGAGCACACAGCTATATTGTTTATGATTCTGGTAATTGACTCAGGGATTTTTTAATCAAGGTTTTGACCAAGGGCGGATTTAGAGGTGGCGGTGGACTGGCTCCGACCCCCTTTCGGAAAGTAAAATATATAATATTATTAACATTGTCTATTAACGAAAAAATAATTAGCAATCATAAGACAAGAATTGATCCTTTAGCACGTTCCTGAGGCCATTTCCGGACATCTAAAGACCAAAACATTTTCCAGGGGAACATGCCCCAGGACCCCTAAAGTTTTGGCTCTCTACCGGCCTCCTCTTTTCCATAAGTCTGTATCCGCCCCCTTTTTTTATAAATATTTAAATTAAAATAAAAAAATAAAAATCCAAAAATAGCTTAAACTATTTAAAAACACAAATAACACTTTTGGAATGTTCAGTACATTAAAATAAAACATTATATAAAAAATTATTTTAATGCTGGCAATGTCTTTAGTTAGTCAAATTAATGTAGATTTTGTGATTAATTTGTATTTATGTCCCTTTCTGGATGACCAACTAGGTTAGGTATTTATCACATGTTTGATTTTTTTTTCTTGCCTATTATATTTGTTGTTTTTGCTTGTTGTATATTGCATATGGCCGAAATTTGAATAAAAAACTAAATAAAAAACAGAAGCATACGAACTCATATTATTGACATCCTTTAATAACAAGATGTAGTGCTTAAATTATCAGCCTATTGCTGGTATGTTTAAATTAGGGCTTTCTGAAGAAAATAAATGTAAATTATGATCAAATTTCATAAAGGTAGCAGCCATTGTTATGATTACTGTTATGTATTGACAAGCAATTGTTAGGAGACAAATTAAAGTCGTCACCTTGCTACTTCATTCACATTGTAATAAGCAGTTGATGATTCATCACCATGGTTACCGAAAAGGTTAATACTTGGTATGTCATTAGATTGAGGTTGAGTTTGTATTTCTGTAAAAAGGAAAAAACAGTTTAAGGAAAATGATGAGCAATAAAAAAGCTTTATTTCAAATAATTTGGGTCAATCGGTCAGAAAATCTTTGACCTTTTATTATGAGTTACAATAACACATATTGTTATCACTTTAAAAGCCCATTCCATCCAAAATTCTGTGCCGTCAACAAAAAATTAAACTATTGTAGATTTTAGTATTTTGTATTAAAATATATGGTAAATATAATACTGGTCTGCCATGTTTATGTCATTATGTTTAATTTCAAAACATTAAAAATGTAAAATAATTATAGAATTTGATTTTTTGGGTGGATCCTAAAAAGTAAAGCAGGTGAATAAGCATGAAAGAGTTTCAAAATTATTATTTTTTGGAGAATAAAATTAAACAAGTTTACAGGTGACTAAAAATGTTTATTATTTTAGAAATAATAAACAGGTAAATTTCCACAAAAAAAAATTAATTTGATGAATTTGGAAATTCTCATAGTTTCCGGGATAATTTTATGTAGTTTTTACTATTTTCTGGATTATTTTATGTGTTTAGTCAAGAAACATGAAAACTAAAAAACAGGCTGACATTGACTTTTACAATTCTGGGTGGGTTGGCTGTGCACCATTTTTTTTTTGTTACTACAATACTTCATCCTTAATTTAATTTATTCGCCATCATTCAGGTATAAAACTTTAAGTGACAAAAAAAAATTGCCAGGGCTTTGCATATCATGGCTCCTTAGAAAGTGCCTTGATGGAAACAATGCATAAAATAATGATAAGAGAAGATGTAAAATGAAAAGGGTCTATCTTCTTGTTATAAGGTTGCAGTTTAAGGTTGCAAAGTTTAAAACCAATAGACCGAATTAGAGATGGCCTGTGACATCACGAAAACTCGCTGTCGTGGGTACAAGAAACAAAACAAACCGAGAAGTCCTATCTCATAACATAGGGAGAGTGCGAATGTTACCCAAAATTTTTGTTGAAATACACATTGAATTTAGCAAGTATGATCATTTTTAAAGCATTAGTAAACATCTACCTTAGTCTAAGATTAAGTATAACACAGTTGATCTGGTTGTAATTTACATTTAAAAGGAAATATACATAATTCAAGCTAGGCGAAAAGTTGGATCTCCGTTGATCCACTCAGGAGAGCTAAGCCGCTATGTGCACTAGCGGATCAGCACTGTCTGCATGATTCGGGCCTAAAACCATTCATTGTTCTCAGCAAATTTGACAAGTTTAATCCATTCCAATTCAAATAAAACTAAGCGTAGCTAGTCTAAAAAGGAATTATGAATGTATCCCAATGGTTTTGAATGAGTTACCAATGAAGAAATACAAATACATAAACTTTAAATGTGTCCTTTCTTAGCTCTTTTACATAGCGAAGTATAGAAAATAGTGCCCTATATTTATATTTATACCCACGAATCCAGATGTAAACAAGGTCGCTAATTCGGTGTATTGTTGTGAAAGTACCAATTTTAGTGTTATCATTCAATAGCAAAATAACAAATCAAAATATAGTTTTGACCTATTAATCTTTAAATCAACATTACATACCTGCCAACATTTGTACTCTCGAAAGCGTTAGGCTGTCTCATAGACGCGAAGCAAGTGCACTAGCGCCCCAATGAGCAAAAAAAAAGGTCATTTCGCCCGATTTTCGTTACTGGGGGTATTTACGCTGCTTACTTTTTAGTGCCGATTCACCGCGTATTTTCATGTTTTTTGTGTCTTTGACAGTTTCCATTGTGTACATTTTTATTTTGGTCTTAAATTACAAAAAGCGGTAGGATTTCCATGCAAAAGCGGTAGGCGGTAGGAAGGTCGAAAAAGCGGTAGCCTACCGCCAAAATCAGTAGGGTTGGCAGGTATGACATTATGGTTTAATAAGCTTTCTTAGAAACAAGACAGATTTTTTAACTCACTTATTAGGCCTACAAGTTGAATTATTATTTTTTTAGTTCACGCTGTTGCAAATGAAATGGGATGCAAAATAAATATGTCATGAATTGACCTTTTACATTTTAGAAAAAAACAGTATTATTAAATTGTTGTAACAGTTGGCCCATTTTGATGTTGCAAGTAAATAGTAATACCCTTAAGCAAGAGTATAACTAATACAAATTTTGAACTATTAATAATAAACCTAGATTATGGTTAATGTTTTTGATTATTTAACAGTATATTACATAACTGTAAACCTAATTTCCAATTAGGTAATTATTGTTCCCTTCTGTTTTTCTACAATCTGTATTTGAGCATAGATGGTGGTAGTCGTCTCAAGTATTGGTATCCCAAAAAGTCAACAAGAGTATAACTAATACAAATTTTGAACTATTAATAGTAAACCTAGATTATGGTTAATGTTTTTGATTATTTAACAGTATATTACATAACTGTAAACCTAATTTCCAATTAGGTAATTATTGTTCCCTTCTGTTTTTCTACAATCTGTATTTGAGCATAGAT
>JAOTQE010015765.1:0-10853 GCA_025631205.1 Nesometra sesokonis | reverse complement strand
GGCTTTTGAAAAAACTAAGAGCCAAAGTGGAAATCGGCGGCAATGTAAACTTTCTTTGAGGTTGAAAAAATAATGCCCATTTTTAACACATTTTACTTGATTTATGGCAATTTTTCGAATTGAATTCTAAAGTGAAGGAGTTTTTAAGTTGATTTCCATAAAATATGGATCATAAACAACATCCAGGCCAATTTTCATGGAGATATCTGTTGCATAGCCACCGCAGTAATAAGTAAAACTACAGGGTTAGGTTTCTTAACTTTCACAAGAATTGCTATAATTGTTAGTAAATACATAAGCGTATCGCCTGATTTAAAGATTTCTAGTCACTTATTTGGTTTTGAAAAGTACCCCAGGATCATTGGGAACGAAAATAAACCCATGGTATAATTTTTTTAATTAATCGCATTTTACCTATTTTGGCGCAGTTTGGCTTTGAACTGGCCAACTATGTGACGTCACGCGTAACTGATCACGCTGAAAAGGTTAGCAGTTCTATTCCTCGTCAAGGGTTACCGTCACTGAAAATTTCATGTTAATAGTTATTGTAGAAATTGAGATAATCGGCGCACAAAAAGTGGAAGAAAGAAATAAGAAAAACAAAGAAGATCCATTACAATTACAATAGCTGATCTGCTATGTATCAGATCAGCTAAAAAGATATTGATTTCGTACAGTAACAATAGCTGCTCCGCTATGTAGCGGATCAGCTAATAATCCGGACCATAAGGCCTGTGAGACAGGCTACGTACACTCATACAAATAGACGGTTTGTTCATCCTATCTAATCAGTGCATTGGATACCTCTTGTAAGCCACCGCCTCGCTTAAGCGGTCGTGGACACTTTTGTAATATTTGGACATTTTTTTCCGATATTAAATTAAGCAGCTTCCGGAAAGGCTCGTTATTTTTTGTACAACGAATGCAAATTCTAGTATACAAAATACGGCTTTATTCCATTCGTTATACCTATAGAATCCATGGTTACACATTAGTAAAGCGCTTTATTCTATAGCATGCCTGCATACTCATTGGGAAAACAGTCTATTGACGAAGACGAAGGTTAACCATATATAGACCCACGGAGTAAAGAAATCCACTTCTTTATTCAATTATAGACCACTCGTAAGTGGCCACTTCCCATAAGCGGACACTTTTTACCGGCTAAAGTGTGACCGCTTGTTGATGCTGGGTCACATCTAAAATACCGTAATGGGGCAGGCGGACTAATCTATAGAAAAGTCAAGGTATAGCTAGAGATGCTTTATAACATCTAAACATTCAAGTTTCAAGAAACATAGCATAATATTGAACATGATGAAGACTGCCCGACCCACCGTATAACAAAACAAAATCTAGAAATTTTTAACATATCTAGACATGTTATTTTCGATTGTTATCAACAAGCTTTATTCTGTCGCTTTCTAGCGATAACCATTCGGTCAATCACGCGGTGGAATCCAATAATTCTGACAGCTGGTTTTCTTCCATAATTAATCAAATTACAAGCATCAATGTTAATGTTTTCAAGAGATTAAAAGGGTATTCCTTTATAGTCAACTTAGTGTAGAGGATGAAGATCTTAAAAAACACACATACATCTGCACATGTGTGTAACTTCTGTATGACACCGCAGTCGTTTCTTTTTTCAGAACAACGGTTTATGGTTTAACGTTCCTTATGTAATAGGATGGGTACGAACAAATGCGTGACGTCATGTAGTTACAAGCTCTTTACTTATTTAATAATAATAATAATAATAGCGCTGCTCTTCGACAGCTTAATTCGTTCAGTTTTGAATAATTGAAAACGTTTCGTTTGTACACCACATTATACAAATTGAAAAGACATGTAAAATACAGTAATTATACGTACAATTTAAGACATTAGACCCACTTAAAAATATTACATTTATCATTACCTAAGTACTTAAGGAATTATGTAATTATTTATGATGTGTTTTGATAATTGGCTGCATTATTTTTGCATTGATAAAAATCATTTTCTTATGAATGTGCTACTCATAAATGTGTTTTTATATTAAAGCTAGCCATTATATTTTTAATTAGACAAAAATGGTACAGTGTATACTGATTTCACTATTAAAACGGAATTATGTTGCGATTTGTATAGCATATTCAATGCTACACTAATTATGCATGACTTTGAATATATCCTGTAATCAGTATATTTAAACAATTTTCTCTCCTTAGGGAGCTAAACATTTTGGGGCTAGCACCATTTTTTCCCACTCACCTGTGTATCACATTCATGTCTAACAACAACGCTATATTATAATTTGCTGTCTATCAGAGTACGTATGCACATCACTTAAATAATGATTTAATATAATTATCATTCTAATTTATTATTTTTGTCAAATACACAGATGACTCGATCACATTTGAAATGAAATCAGAAAGATAATTACAAGTTACAAGAGGTGTTCGTTCAACAATCAGGAAATTAATTTTGTACAAAATGTGTTCTAATTGGTAGTCAATTCCTTTATCGGCTTAACTCGAGCATAAAAAAATCACGGGTTGCCGTGTTAGTAATCTGGTTTAAGTGGGACAGGCATTTTAGATAATCGAGCCAAGTTATACTATCAAATTAAATTTTTTAATAGATTCTAAGCTGATTTCGTCAATAAAACCGGCTACTAATAGAACATAATTAATAAAGGTGTGATTAGAGCAATAGTTAATCTACATTTCAAAATAGGCGATTGCTGTTCAATTTTTCATTTGAGTTATGTCACGGCAAAACCACCAATCGGTAGGAAAATTGAAAATTGAGTTATTGCTAAAACCATATTACACTTTTTGTAAGCTTTAAAATGAGGGGTCATCCTAATTGGACATCTATAATTGAGGTTATTGGATAAAATAAAAATCCTTTGTATTCATTTATATTTCTTGTTGTTTATTTGCTTATCTCTAAATGAGTTCTTGTGCGACAAATTGGTGGTTTTGCCAAGACTAGCCTCATTTAATCTTGTGCAAATTGTTGTACATTTGAGGATTTTAGCGGCATCTACTGTATATTATATTCCTGTTCATTTTGAGAAAAGCTGAGCACAATACAAAATAGTTGAAGTAAACATGAACACTTCAGTAACAGACATGAAAAACCGGTGAAAACACAGCTTATGTTCTCTATATTATTTGTAAACAAATTATATCGGGAACAACTGCTTACGTAACAATAATAGAAAACAATAGGTGGCGCCATTTTGAAACGTAGTAATTTACCATACTATTAACATTGAAGTTTACAAGATATTATTTACAGAATTTATTATAACCCACAATGCAATTTCAAATCCAATATATAACGATACAACACTGTAAGTTAAAATCAGCAAAGCTTCCGTAAATAGGATATAATAGCGACGACCGGCTGACCCCCTTTTTCGTTACTGTTAGCAAAAAAGGGCGCCACATTTCTGACGTTACAGTTACTCTACATGGAAACTATATTTTTTGACTAAAAATTAGTATTATTCTATCGATATAATTTTCAAAAGATTTAATTTGTACATTAATTTAGATAGTCCATGAATATTTATACTTAATATTTTTTCCTATCTTTGAAGGCTTAATAATGGCTAATGGTTAGTGGTTTAACTATATTTATATAGCGCAAAATAATAAAGTCTCTATGCGCTTCAAATGAAAAAGGAAACAAGAATCAGAAAGAACTAAATAGGTAAATTTTCAAACGATGTCTGAAAATAGAAACAGAGAGTAAATGACGAAGAGACAATGGTAAAGCGTTCCACAACTTTGGTGCAGCAACCTTGAAGGATCTTTCCCCACATAACTTCCAAGATGGGCAGAAAAGAAGCATTTGGTCAGATGTTGACCTCAAAGTACGAGTGCATGTTGAGGAACGAAATTGAAGAAGGTCAGAAATATATTAGGGAGATAAATTATGGATGGACTTGAAGACGAATAAAAGGATTTTAAAAATAATACGTTGCTTAATGGGCAGCCAATGTAGATTTCGGAGGGTAGGGGTGATGTGCTGAGATTTGAGAATAAAAATCGTTAAAACCAAAACTAAGCATTTTTATGCCATATTACATCATGAAAAGTGTTCCATATTACTGAGCTTTTCGATGTAATATTATTTTTAATTACCATTTAATTACTTGTCCTTTTTATCGGCTAGAAACGAGGCAGTTTCAGGAATTGAGCAGTAATTATTAGAGAAAATAAGAAGCTTTTTATATTAACAAAAATTGTAGTTAGTTTGATTAGCGTTTTGGTTAAATGATAATATAGATATACATTTCTATACTGCAAAGTGAAAAGCCTTTCAGTGATGTATGGCTGACGGGTAGTACGGTTGATATTGATGCACATGTTCCCACCTCTTGTATCTAGTCTACCGCCTCCAGGTGAAATTAATACTACAGACTTACAATAGAATAACCGAATTATCATTCACAATCGAGTTTGATAAGTTCATCTACTAGTAAACAGACAAAGATACTATGTTTACTGTATATAGATTATTTCTAATCAGCCTCAGGTTTTGATACCTAAGAACAAAACAACCACTAATGAGCAAATGTGAGCCTTTCATCGAAGTGCTCAAAAGTGTCATGTTGAGTAAGATTTAGTCGCGTGTTGTGTTGGTAATCGCTTTTGATTGATCGTCACTGTCCTGCTAAGTCTGATTGGTGAATTGATACAGACCCAGCTGCAAAAAGACCAATTATCGATCACTAAAGCTTCCGCTTCTCTCAGATTCAGCTGTTCTTCTTCGACGTCACCAGACGTTAAGTAGCGTTGAAGTATTATGAATGAATGAATGCTTCAGTTAGCGTGTCATTTGATTATGAGAATGTATTGTGAGAAGAAATAACATAAGTAACTTTTGACAATTAGCAATATTCTGGTATTCTTCTAAAAAAAAACATGTAGAATACAACATTTTTGAGATTACAATTAAAAATGATATTTTGGTTTGGCAACCAAAGAAAAGAAAGCGGAGCAATCGCCATAAGATAGACAGATTGTCTGTGTTAATATTTAAAAACAGTTGAGATGTGTATGAACATTTTTGGAGGAGGAATAGTGTCCTGCAGTGGACTGCTTGATCCTGAAGTAGGCCTAGGCCTAAGTAGTAACATTTGGGCTGAAATACAAAGTTATTTTGAATAAATAGCAATGAAATATCTGTACATCATTTGAAGGGTTTTTGATCAATCGGTTGTAACGAAAACGTTATTATTTTATCACTATCAATATATTGAAACTCAAGCATTATTATAGAATTTTAAAAACCGTAATTGACATTTTCATAATTTCGACTCAATTTTAATACTATTTGTAGATAATTAAATTTGAATGACTGGAAAAGATAATTCAAATTAATTTGTGTTAAATTGATAAATTTGGTTTTACCTATTTATTTTTTTTACTATAGAGCTGAGATGCTTGAAAAAAGCGCATAATACTTCGAGAGTTTGCATTATGCGCAGTTCCCTCCAACAGAAATGCATCAATTAGTCTTAGATTCGTTACTAATAACCCATCAACATAAATTAACGTCGTGACTGCATCATATCTTAACAGATCAAAAAACACTTATAGAAAGTTTAGCTAACAACACCCATACATCAAACAGAGCTTCTTTATGTTATTCTTTAGAATATTGAAGCCATCGTGTGTTTCATCGACCTTCATTGTATCTATGAATTTGTAACAGTCATTGTCAATCATGTAAATTCACAGACAATTTACTAAGATATCACATTTGTAATGACTAGAGGGCGTTATAAAGGCAAAGTAGGGGCCGTTGTATCCCTTTAAACAGATACAAACAACATTGCAATTTTAAATTTACTGTAATATAACGACTTCATTCATCTGTTTATTTCGGAATTTCATATCCATAACGATATTAATTCCCTTTGAGGAACTACTATTATTGTATGTTTTGTGGTAAAATAATATTAAAACACTCGAAAGCGAGTTTGCCACAGCGAGTACAATATCAATCGCTATCCCCCGAAAACAGGCATTTTATATTATAATTATTATTCAAATATGTTACTTGAAAGTTCAGATTTGTCAGGGACTAGGCCTAGCCTACCACCAAGCCAAGGTTAGTTATACGACTTCAAAATTAAAATCCATGTTTCATCTATCACAGATATTGATGGAAACATGTACAACTAAAACAGCAATTTTTAAAGGCAATTACAGTTTAGTTTTATCAGGAATTCCTCATAATCAACACTATTCAATTGTGCGAAACCCCTGATTTTGACGATGGTTTTAGTTGCGCGTTCTCCAATGCGCATAACAATGTCGTCTATTGCGTACTTCGGTTTTTTGAATAAACAATCGTTTGCGAAAGGATAAATATTATTTAAATGAATAACGTATTTCAATGTTTGACCTGTTAAAACAGCATAATTGAATAATGATGATGATGACGACGACGACGACGATGATAATGATGATGATGATGATGATGATGATGATGGTGATGGTGATGACGATGACGATGATGATGATGACGATGATGTTGATGATGATAATAATAATGCATTATTGTACAAACAAAATGATAACATATTTATTTAAACATCCTAAAACAAAATTAAACTATGTACATTCTACTAAATAAATTGGATTCCTGTCTATTAAATACAGTATAATAATATTACTGCCTTATATGATACAACATTTAGCAGGGAACAATTAGTAACAGAAATCTGTTCGGTACGGTTACAATAAATAATACACTCAATACATTACAGACTTTATAGCGTGACAATTGAACTATATAGGCCTATTATTACTCTCTCATTAGCCTATTTAAGTTGAATAAATTATTTCTGTAACTGAAGCCAGAAATCTTAATTCGGCAAGTCAGTCGAGTCATTTCCACATTTCACCACTTTAATGCACAATACAATGCAATGTTAAAAATAAGTTGGCCAAAAGGAAGACCAGAAATTTGTATGAATCACGAAAGTTGAAAACGACGGTAGAACCGAATGATAAGAATAGTGAATAGCGTTACGTCGCAAAACGTTAAACGTCTATACAGTCCTAGTATGCATGCCGATCCACATAGCTTGAAAATTCATGTTTTTTAGACGCAATTATACAGACCCACATAACATTTTGACATCAGATCTAATTAAACTGTATAGTTTATTAATTATTAGATTTGGACTCTACTGGCGCTGTTTGTTATAGATAATTTTAGTATATAAATCTAGTTTTCTGGAGTTATTAAAGCGGACGAAGTTCAATACTATACTCGCTTTGTACTAATCCTAGATCTTTTGTAACTATAGAGGGCGTAGTAACATTTACAGTATATTGTTCAAACGAATTTCAGTTTCAACCCTGGTTTGGCCTGAATACTCCTGGTTGATATACTTAACCATCCTTACAAAAATATTCTAAGGTTAGAAATGTTATTTAATTATTTAATTCCACATTCATAATGTTTTTTGTCATCTTTATCAAAACGGCCTCGACTATGACCACCATAATACGAGTGCTTCTTCCGGATTCTGACTCCGTTTTCAGATATCAAGCTTAATGCTGTTTTCCACTAGCTCCTCCCCTCACCCCTTACACTCGTTTGTAGAGTAAAATATATCAATATTATTAAAAGTGTCTATAAAACGAAAATATTCAGCAAGAATTGATTCATTAAGACGCCACTGAGGCCATTTCCGGACATATAAATACCAACATTTTCCGGGATTGGTGCCCCCGGACCCCCCCCCCCCTTAAACTTTGACTTTGACTTTGATTATGTAGCTTTGAGTTTTTTACAGTTAAGATTCAGATGTGCGTGTTACAACCGCTAATGTAGAAAATGTTGTAGAAACAACGCCTAATGTAGAAAAATCAACAGCTTATACAGAAAAACTCCCCGCTACTGTAGAAAGATCAACAGCTAAGGTAAAAAAATTGAACTTTCCAAACACCTAATGAGATACAAGCCCCAGCTAATGTAAACAAATTCAAAATCCTTAAAAGAAATATGGACGGAACTAAAGTAATGTTGCCTGTGCATCCTTAGTCGCGCGTAAACGCTGTGTAAACATTGTTTAAATGACCAGGAGAAGGCGGGGCAGGTTGCATCACCAAAATTATTATTGTGTTCTCGTGTTTAGTTGTTTTTGTTGCCTTTAAACAGTATGATGACAGATAGTAATGGTCCAAGCCATTTGTTATGTCGACTTGTTGTTTTTGTGTCCCAGGGCATTGTTGATGTCAAATAAATGAAATGAAAATTAAATAGTATTAGTCTAGATATAATTGAAAGAATACTGTATCTTGTTAAGACATGGTAGCGACCACAACCATTTATCGAAAAGTTGCTAAACATCCACGTTCTCAGCCTGATAGTAACTCAAAATAATACTACGCCCTCTATCTAGTTTGTTTGTATGAATGGCAAAGAGCAAGAACGTAAAGATCATGCTAAAATTATATATACCGCCCTCTAATAATCTATGTTGCTCTGCTAAGTCAAAGTAACTGTCATAGGTTGTAAATTTGATTGGTTTGTCAAAAAGTTAAACTTAGAATTACTGTTGTAGGTTTTGTTTAAAATAGTTGCGTTATTTAATCCCTGATGTAATACACAAAAAATGTCTATTATTTTAAAAAATCTGCATGTGCTGTCCATTTCTGTTAAAATTCCATACATGTGCTTGTCTCTACCTTGATATGTATGTATGTTAAGTCCGAAAGACGTATAACATAAATAAAAGAAAATTTCCGATTGTTTTGGTCACTGGGTAACAGACGGGTTTCCACATCGGGTGCATGGGGTGGCAAGATGTATGCTAAAATGTTGAGTGTGTCACGGTGATACAGAAGAGGGGAGATGAATAGATACTAGCCAAACTGCAAGTAGAGGACACCAACACGGATTGGTAAGACGATGTTAAGTGTGGAATGGTGATGCAGGAGATGGGAGGTGAATAAATGCCAGCCAAACTACAAGTAGATGATACCCACAAGGATTGATAAGACGTATGTGTCATGGTGATACAGGAGAGGGGAGGTGAATAGGTGTTAGTCAAACCGCAAGTAGAGGATACCCACACGGATTGATAAGACGTATGCTAAATGTGTCATGGTGATACAGGAGAGGGGAGATGAATAGGTGTTAGTCAAACCGCAAGTAGAGGATACCCATACGGATTGATAAGACGTATGTTAAGTGTGTCATGGTGATACAGGAGAGAAGAGGTGAAGAGGTGCTAGACAAACTACAAGTAGACGACACCAACACGGACTGGTAAGACGTATAGTAAGTGTGTCATGGTGAAAAAGGAGAGAAGAGGTGAAGAGGTGCTAGACAAACTGCAAGTAGACGACACCAACACGGATTGGTAAGACGTATGTTAAGTGTGTCATGATTGGAGATCCTTGCCATCCATGGCTAGTTAAAAACAACCACAAGTCACGGATACGTGGACTGAGATTCATGTCAGTAGATACACATACTGTAAATTGAGAGATTGATGCCAGCCAAACTGAATGTGGTAGAAACACCATGAATAATATGTACATAGAGTGGTATACCACATGTAAAGTATGAAGAATCATACCGGCCTGCAAGATGTGCTAGAGAAATAGGCACATGGGTGGCAAGATGTATGGCAAGGCAGTGTGTAAGGATGAATGACGGGGTAAATTGTGAGCCAAACTGTTTAGAGTAGATGAAAACCACAGATAACAGGTACATACAGTGGTAGAATGTATGGAAAGGGAAAATGAGTTCCATGTCATCCAGACTGCTTGGATAACACCTACTGGTTCAATATGATTGGATAGAGCTTTGTCAAGTGTATCTGGAAGAACCAAGAAGATGGAGATACATACCAGTCAAATTGATTCTGATAACAGGTAGAAAGGATGACAAAAGAAAATAGGAAGAAATACAGATTATTGCCAACCATCCTGATTAGAGTGGCCTAGAGGATACTCAAAGGTAAGAGGTACATAGAGTGAAAAGGTGTATGTTAAGTGTCGCGATGACCCAAGAATGGGGTTGCAGAGTAAATACCAGCCAACATGAGTCACCTTTCAACCAGCAGACGTGATTGGAGTTGAGAACAGTCACATGTAACATGTACATAGAGTGGCAGAATGTAGGTTAATGCGTCAGGTTGGCATGTTTAGAGCGGGAAATGGAAAATCCTGTCAGCCTACCTTACCAACCAGTAAACCGCATTGAAAAGAATACAGGTAACAGATACGTAGAGTGACAGAATGTAAGTTAAGTTCGTCATGATGTCACAGCATTTGGAAAAAATAGGGACGACAAAACCCATGTTTGGAGTTACTGTAGGTATTTTAGGTGGGGTAGGGTGCAATAGAGAGAGGACAAGATATGACATGGAGAAATCCACGTCAGATAAATTGATTTGAGAAAATCCACAGGAAACAGGTTAAAGCCTCTTTTCCTGTCGATCGTTATTCCCAAAAACGGCGATTTGAAACGGCGTTTTCGATCGTTAATTTTGAAAAATGACGATTTTTATAACGATCGACAGGAAAAGGGGTGATCGTCAATGTTTTACAAATCGTTAAAATTTAACGATCGACAGGAAAAGGGTAAAAAACGGCGTTTGAAATCGTTAAAAATTTTTAACGATCCAAATCGTCAAAGTTAAAACCCTCTCAACTTTGACGATCTTGATCGTTAAAACTGACCAATCAAATTTCTTCTCCATTACGTAATGGTTCAGCAGACTTGTCGTCTATTTTTTGATTAAGATTTCAAGGTTTGTTTATTTCTTTTTATCAAAAGGCATATACTAAGATTTGCAAAAATACCCTTATCTGCTC
>JAOTQE010015732.1:0-10854 GCA_025631205.1 Nesometra sesokonis | reverse complement strand
ATCAATTGGCATGTTTTGTATTTATAAAGCAAATATCTTAAAATCATTAGATAAGTGGAATTATCGATCTTTGTATGTTTTTAAAAGAGATAAGCATTATTGTATATCTAAAACTTCTATAAAAATATACAATGTATGTTCATGCTTTGTTCTTGTTTATTACACTTAATCTTGATATTTTTCATTTTCAAAGAAAATAATATTTAAAAAAATGAATATAACTTATATAACAATATGTAATCCTAGATGTATGTATGTACGTGTATAGATGTGTGTATGTGTATATGTTTTAAATATGTGTACGTATCTATGTATTACCTGTGTTAGTTCTTGAATGTGTATATGCATGTCTGCATGTGAGTTGTGTATGTATTTATGTATATATGTATGTGTTGTGAATGAGTGTATATGTATGTATGTAATTATGTACAAGTTTATGTTTTGTTCCATGCATGTCTAAATGTGATGGGGAAAATATGTAACGATTATGTTAAGGAAATATATTAAACAAAAAAAAAAACAAGTTTTTTATGTTTATGGTAGAAAACAACAGTGTTTAACAGTAATAAACAAAGCACGCACACATGTATTACTGTAGTGCGCATGTGCATATATAACGAATGTAAAGAATGAATGAATAAAGGTGGTGGTTTCACCACATAAGAAAAAAGAAAAAAAAACTATGGTAAACTAGGGTGAATTTATCAATCAAACTTAATTATCTTTAATAAGCTATTAATTTATTCCTGATAAAGCTGTAGAAAAGATGACACAAAGTAAATAAATAAAGGTGGTAGATCTAATTAGGTGCAAACAAGTGATTACATTGAGGAAGGCAAGTTATGTAATACTTGGTAACTGTTATAGATAATGGTAAGAGAGGGTAATAAATATTTTATGGTAGTTTTGAGGATGATCTATGGTGATCTACAGTATAACAAGAGTATTTTATTTTTCAAAAGGTATACACTACTGCACTGATAAAGGTGCTTCTGGACTTAGCACATTCAATTGTGTTAAACATTCAATGATTTGCCCTTCCCCTAAGATTCATGTCCTTTGCTGCTAAATGACACTACATCTGTAACAAAAGGAGGCATACAGACCAGTACTGGGGTAACCCTCTACTCACCTTGAATGATGTACTGGATTCTTTAAAGTGCACACAAGGCATTTGTGTACACTGGACCTATCTGAGAAGACTTGTTCCACCACCAGAAACAGTGAGCCTAAAACTCACACTGTTGTTTTTGCTATGGTTCATGGTTCCTGTTTTAATCGCTCAACATGCATACTTAGAACAACTAAGTAATTCACATATCCTTATGTGCTTATCACTATTTCTTCAATACTAAATACATAATCTGATTTGATTATTAAACTTACAGCGCCATGGCAGCATCAAAATTCCTTTCTTCCATGTAGAGTTCAGTTAAGATGTAGGTTGCCTCCAGGAAAGTTGAATCCAAGGACAAAGCCCGCTCAAGCATAGTTTTTGCCTAATAAAGAAAATAACATTAAGAGATATACAGTAACAAACAAAAAAGTAGACTTGGAAACCTATATATGATCTTTTTTTCTCTTCCATAACATGATTGATTTAAATAAACAACAATAGTAACTCCAAATAAGGTATGCGAGGCAATAATTTTTCCATGTTTGACTGTTATAAAGTCATCATCTGGAATGTTCTCTCTCATTAAATTGTTTTGGATTAGATTAAAAAATAACATATAAATATAATATTATTACAATAAAACTTGCCTAAGGTGACTGTGCATAATATTAATAATTTTTAAACCTAATTTATTTTTTTATGGCAGATTCCTGTGTCGTCAAAAATTAACAATCTGTAAGTCATTTTTTTTTATCCAAAAACTTTTTCAATGCTACTTTTTGAATTAGGCAAATCTGACTGTATTTCTATAAAATGTAATTAAACCTGATTATGTTTATATTACCTTGTCCTTTGAAAGTCTGTCTTTGGACAACACTGCAGCAACGAGTGTGATGCACCTAGCAGTGTTGCCGAGTACTTTACATGTGTTGGTTGCCGTGGTGATAGCCTCACGAATACGCCCTGCTTTCATTAAACATTCCACCATACCTAAGACAGTAAAAATACACTATTTAGTAATTGTACACAAACAATAAGAAGGTTTCACAAATTTACAAATTACAATAAGAGAAACATTATAAATGTAAGGTCTCACCACAAAATAAGTCGATTGAGATTATCACTGAAATACGTCTGAGGTCAAATTTTTGGGAAAATTAGTTTCAATAAATGAGTATTATGGTACTTGCATATGATTATAAAATACTTTTTAGATCAATTTTTAAGCAGGAAAGTCTCTTTATGCAGATTTTCTGAGATTTACAATCTTTTAATTGTTTATTTTTTGATTGCTTCAAGGGCGATTTTATGAAAACCTGTGTTTCCATACATGAAAACATTAAATGCTCATATCTTTGGATCTATTTATCCAATGAACATGATTTAAAATGTAAACTACTGCTTATATTGTGTTTTACGATAATCATCTATTCATATGTATAAAACTCAATACATATTCATCAACTTCCAACAACGAAAGTGGAACACTTCCGTTTCTGTTATTGTACTAATTAAATTTGTAAAACCCTCACTAATATTACTTTCCTACTTACGTTAAGCTTTATTTCTTATTTACTGTAGTTTTTAGAGGAAAGTGCCTCTACATTTAGATTTTCATTGAATGTCTTTCTGTCTATTGGTCTGTCTGTCACTCATGTTAAAAAAACAATTCAACTTTTGAGTTTTTACTGATTGATGAACATTTTATTAAACCTGCATCATATGGGTGTCACTAAAAATATTGTTGAAATACGAAGACATTTAATTAATATTAAAAAATCTAACAATACATAAAAAAAATCTTTTGAATATGTGTAAGTAGTTGACAAAAGTAGTCTTTTAAGTCATACATATCTTTACACACATTTAATTTCCTACACAAAATATTTTAAGTACAGTTTAAATTTAGTACATTTTAAAGTAAAGTAATACCTTTGTGTGCTTCAAATCTGTTAGGAGCGAGTCTGACAGCTTCTCTGTAATGAAGCAACGCATCTTGTGTTTTACCAATCTCCTTTAAAACACTGCCTTTTAGGAGTAATGCTTGTACATTTCTCTGATCTAGCTGGAATGCCTACAAGAAAAAAAATAGCTTATTGAATATTTATTTTTTATTTATTCAAATTTTCACTGAAATGTACATATAAAAATATAAAATATTATATATAAAAATATTTATAGAAAAGACAAAAAAAACGATACACAATCAGTGAAGGATGGGACCAACAGGTGATAGACACCTCTAGAACGGTCCAATCCCAATTGCACAATAGTAAATAGAATTGAATATATTCTTAGATAAAATGTATGTATAATTTAAAAGGCAAAATACTGAAAATCCAACAGTGCTGTGGGTAACGATGGCTGGAATACAACTGAGATACACAATTTGATTAGCAAAGATAAAATGAAAACATGCATTGGAATTTATAGCATTGAAATTTACAGAAAAGATTTTTATACCTTCTTGTTCTAACCTTGAACTTTGCTTATGGAAAACAAAAATTATTCATCTGGTTTGAAGATATGATAGACGGCCACAATTAAAAGTGGCTGAAACTGACACTCAAGTCAGTAAATTTGCTTGGTTTGTCAATAGTTCAAAATTACAATAATGTGTATATATGTTTATTAATTCAAAATTCTGGTTGTTAAAATAGGTACTGTACTGCATATTGAATGCTTATATGGTCACCTGATTTGTTGATTCTAAAATTTCTTTTCATCAAACCAAAACATTTCTGAATTAGTTGTTCATGGAAAGTACAGCAAAACTGTCAAACTAATTATACCATTTAAATATTTTGGAAATTTTATGTTCTGTACTGTACAAATTATTAAAAACTTTTAGTAAAATTGACACAAGTAATACTTACACAACTGGAATAGTAAACTAGGAATTGTTAGCTATGATTTGAAAAATTCTAGGGGGGATCCTGGAAAAGGGGTAATTTCTCCTGTTATTCATCTTTGTGATTTTTTTTTGGTTCCCATAACGGAGATTATAACAAATTGCAAACTTAATTCTTTATTTAGCATTGTGAAACCTTATATTGAATGAAAATAGAGGGGGTGAATGTCCCTCACTCCTAGATCTTGCAATAAATACCATGTTTAAAGAATGTGTCAATAGTTTATTAAAGAAAAGGATTGTAATATTCAAGGTAAGGGATCAAAACTGAATATACAATAAACTTACTCTCTGAGCAAAGTAGACAGCTCTTGTAGCTTTGTTACCAGATGCCGCACAATAGTAACCCATAGCAATCCAAGATTCTGGACTACGCTCTGTTACTGACATTAGGTCTGTGGATAGACTAGAAGATAACAATAAAAAATAACAATTTTTATTTACTAACAGTTAACATCCAATTTCAAACATTCACTTAGATATATACAACTTTATGTGAGGTTTCAACACAAAATGAGTTACATGGTTCGAAAATAAAAAAGGTTATTGGTACACTTCAACAGAGCACAATACAACTGTAATCTAAATTAAAACATATTCGTAAAAAAAAGTAGGTCCAAAGATATAAGAATTTAAAGATTTATTCTATTGGAACATGGTTTGAGAAAATCGGCCACAAAGTAATTTAAAAATAAACGGACGACTACTAATCTCAGAAAATCTTCATAATAGAAACTTAAAACCTAAAAAGTACATAATACTAAATGCAAGTACCGTTGTACTAAAATATGCATTACAGGGAAGCGTCAAAAGTTGCAAAAGAGAATTACTTCAAATTTTTTTTAAGATCGTCCATTTTAATTTGTACCCTTCCTAAAATGTGTGTACAAGTATCATTATTCATAAGCTCCACACTTTTTTTTTTTATTATAAAACAGTTTCTGAGACTGTTCAAATATGCTATTAATGTTCACCAAAAACAGTTATTAAACCTCATAACTGCTTGTTCTTGTCAACCTATATTGTGAGAAAAATAGAAAAAATTTATAATCTGATTATGGCATTTGATAAACCTGAAGAATTTCCTGGAGAAAACAAATTTTGAGTGGAAACTTGATAATTCCAGGTGCCCAGGAGATAAACCAAAATTCCTTGACACTTCAGGACATGTCTGAAGAACCGAGAGCTGTACAATAAAAGAGGCATTTCTTTACAACCAATCAATGCAAGCAGTGAAGTAAATAAATTCTCATTCCTCCTTACTTTTGTAACTCTTTGACTTCTTTATTTGCTGATAATATACTGGCATAGATATCCATACCTTTCAAGAACAAAGGCTCCAATGAATGCACCTAGAACAAATTAAATAGTGTTGAATAAATCTAAAATCGATTATGCCAGTAAGCTAAAGAGATATGCCCAGAGAGTGCCATTTAGCTCAGTTGGTTTAGCTGGTGGAAATCACTGTGTTGTGCGCTAAACCGTGGAGACTTGTTAGTCCGTGGTTCGATCAAACACCATGTCACTCTTTTTGTTTCGGCTGGAGGGAAAGAAATGCAATTCACTAGGGTTTCATCTTTCGGATGAGATGTTAAGCTGTTGGTCCTGTGTACAACATGGCTCATGTGCACATAAAGGACGCAGTGCATTCTTCGAAAAAGAGTAGGGAATTGTCTCCCGGTGTACTGTCCAATCACCACCAGAAGGAACGCACAGGAAATAAGTCCATTTCGGACTTTCGTGGGTTATTCTTGGTGTTCTACAACACTGAATAAATTTTTTTTAAATCAAATCAAAAATATGTGTTGTCTTTCAGAATTTTCTCACCTCTGGTAAATATGAATGTCTTTATTTTTGTTGATACCTTAATAAAAGTACATGGTATGCAAATATTGTTACTGTTTAGTAAACACATCAAACCTTTTATACAAATTTTAACTTACCCTGGAATAAATGAGAATAGCATTCTTCATATCTCCCGACAAGAAGTAATATTCTGCTAGACTGCATAGTACATTGATGTTTTCTTTCAGGACACTCTACGAAGGGAAACAAATTAAGAAAAACAATAACTAAAAGCACTCAGGGAGTGCAAACATCTACTGAGCAACCAACATTCTCACTTTTGCAGGAAAATTAATACAGTAGAACCTCTGTTTTAAGTACCCCAATTTTGCGGACCCTGGATTTTACATACGCCTCATAAAATCAATGATGTCGTCAACGTTTAGATTTTTAAGTTTGATTCACCATGCAATGAACATTGTATGTTTAATCCACCATATATATATATTTTTTTTTATTTTAGCATGCAACTCATCATGGTATACTTGTTTAGTTATGCTGTAGAGTGAAAAGGTGAGTTAATTTGAACTGACCTGGATTTTACAGACACTATGTTTTACATACTCCTGTTGGTCCCATACCGTATGTAAAATAGAGGTTCAACTGTATAAGATGTAAGTGGTTATCCTTATTGTGAAAGAAGTAATCGGTACTGTAGTTTTGTGGTAAGCATGCTGACCTTGAACGTCATTGCACCCAGGTTCAAATGCAGCTTTAACTGTTTACAATTTCTGTACACACTGTCCTTTTTCTCGCTTTTTGTAGGAATATTAATATAAGATATAAGTGTGGTTATCCTTAATGTGAAAGAAGAAATCCCCACTCTAGCTTAATGGTAAGCATGCTTGCCTCGCAGTTAATGTTCCCAGGTTCAAATGCAGTTTTAACAATTTACAATTTCTGTACACACTGTCTTTTTTGAGCAAGTTTAATTTTTTTTTGTGCCACATTCAACAAAGTTTTTGTAAGAACTACATGATGCTTTCTAGACCAAGCCTCATCATGATGCTTAGGGATTAGTGGTGTCTGTCAGGTAGAGGGAAAAAAAATGGCATTTTTCCAGATTAAAACCTGAGATCTTGGGATTAGAAGGCAAGCATGCTAAACACCAAGCTACAATTCCATAATTACTTACAGAAGTTTCAAGGTTCTTAAAAGTTGCTATTGCTTTTGAATATTCCTTAGCAGCACCATATGCATGTCCTCTAAACCAAAAATTTAACCTAATGAGAAAAAAGGGAAAAAATTAGTGCCAAAAATTCCAATCATAATTTTACTTATAGAATATTATGTAAAGTTAAGGTAAAGGTAGTCCCATATTCAATACTGAATTTAGGAGATAAGCTGTTAAAGAACTCATCGAACTAAGCCTCGGCACTGCGTGTTAGGATGGCCTTTTAAACCTTCCCTGGTATATTTCAATTTCGGTACTCATTTACAGCGGCGCAAAATGACCTTGTCGAGAATTGAACTTGGTTCATTGGTATAACAGACAAAAATGCTAAAAATTGGGATTTAAGAAAGGGATAAAGTCCCTTTATCCCTTTCTTAAATCACGTCATCAATCTCCTATTACTTGTAGAAATTCTTATCACCTCAACCTTCTAAACCTTCCTTTTAAACTGATCATCTCTATAAATCTTTCCTTCCATTTTCTCTAGGT
Organism: Nesometra sesokonis; assembly: GCA_025631205.1. NCBI lineage: Eukaryota > Metazoa > Echinodermata > Crinoidea > Comatulida > Antedonidae > Nesometra > Nesometra sesokonis. The sequence goes on along the minus strand of JAOTQE010015732.1, from coordinate 3,318 downwards.
TGTCTTTCATCACTTAATCTTGACCCTGATAATGTAAACATTGGTTCAATCTGAAATGCCTTGTCTTAGTCTTGACTTAGTTGTATAGGCATTATATTGTATGTTAATTCAATTTTTAAATATGTAGCTTAAGTCAATAATAGCCCTTGATAGCTTATGAAGCAATAAAGTAAATTGAATTGAACTGATTATTAGAAAAAACACTTACCAATCTAAATTTTGATTCGAATGAAGACTGTTAATGGTAAGTGACTCGACTTCTGCACCCTTCACTCCCAAGCCTAGCAAACCCTGTGCAGCTTCTAATGCTAAAGGGCACTGCCTAAAAATAAAGAAGATAAAGAAGAATTAAACACGTGTCTATGAAGAACTGCTTCTACGTTGAATTTAGCATAGTTTATTAACATTTTCCAATATAAATTAAAATTTGCTTTAGTAAATTGCAATGACACAGACGATTCCTAGTTCTGGACAAACTGCTCAAAGGCCAGACATCCATTTGTAGAAGTACTGATGAAGAAACTCCATCTAATTGTTACAATAGACTAGATAACTTTGATTATGAGTGAATGTATAATAAAAATAATAATTTAGGCATAATAAAATCCATTAGCTAAAAAGATTGAAAATATGTCAAAGAAGAAAGTATAATACATACATCCAAGCAATGGGATACATGTCATGTCAGATTTCAATATTTCGACATAAATTATATCATCACCAGGATCATCATCATTCTTGATGGTAGGGATGTCACCACGCTATACGGCGCTGAACGGCCCCGTCCGGTACTCGACTTTTCCGTCCGGCATTTCTAGGCTAGCGACCACCACTATTATTCATAAGCATTTCTAGGCTAGCGACCACCGCTAATTTTTCTACCCTTAACAATTGTCAATTTCAATAAAATATGTGACTGATAAGTCGATAAACAATAGAAATCCTAGCCTTATTACTAAAACAAAAGATTACAGCTTTTGTTATAGGGTCACGTTTTGTAATGTAATGAAATAACTGTCCTTCTTTATTGTTCATCGCACACTTGAACAGCATGAGTCATTGTGTGCGTATGGGTGGGTCACAGTTCACGAAAAAGGGGGCGCTCTTTGCCGTCCAGCACAAAAAAGCTGGTGACATCCATGCGATGGTGACATAAATTATGTCAAAATATTGAATCCTGACACAATGGTGTGTATCTTATTGCTTGGAGTATGTATTATACTTTCTTAATTGAAGTTGATTAGTGAACCTTTTCAAATTACAGTATTATTGAATATATACATGCATCATTTTATTTTTTTAAATTAAATTTATTTCATTTATCATATTTATTTTGTAGTTAGTAATTACAGTTTTTTAATTACAGTTAATTAATTAATTAATCAGTTAATTAATTACAGTTTTTTGATTATGAAACATCCAAAATAACAACTTGTATAATAATCAACCTGTAATGTTTCTTTGAAAAAATAAGTGAAATTTTATAATTGCTCTAGTGTTCCAAATTATATATACTGTAAAGAACTTATGTTGGAATATTATTATTACCTTAACACTTCCTTAAATGCCGTAGCTGCAGATCTCTCTGTGCCAGTTCGTTGATAGAGCTTAGCAAGCGCTAGGTTGACCTTTGCACTTCGCTGCTTAGCTGGGATACTTTCAAGCTGAAATCATGCAAAAAAAAAGAGTACAAATGTGCAGTAACAACCTTAAGTTGGAAATACTGAAGATATGATATGACGTTTAGATAATGTCATTTTTTCTGTCTTCAAAACTGAAATAAACCTCTTTTACTGTCGCTCAAATCATATCTGGCTCTTTAAGATTTGCCTATGGGTTCAGCGTACAACACAGTGACTACAGTGGTGGATTCTGGAGGGTGTCAGCCAACCACCCCCCCCCCCTTCCACTCACTTTTGTTGAAAAAAAAAGATTATAATTGTTACAGCTAAAAAGAGGTATCAAGAGAGAATTTAAAGTCTTAAAGTCAAAATCAAGGTATAATTTATTCATCCTTAAAAAGGAAATTAAGGTATGGAGGAGATCCTAACAAAAAATAGTTTGTCAAATTTAAAACCGGGAACACACCACCTCAGTTGGAAATAGTGCCCCTCCCCTGCATAATCCTTCCCTCAACCCTGGCTATCACACATCATTAAGTTACTAGTAAATATCCGAACCTCCCTCTTAAATGATTCTATCTGCCACTTGACTACCAACAGATTAGCAAACTGGTCTAGATGCCACACTAACTTACTACAAAAAAACTGTTTATTGTAGGATAAAAATAAAAAAACTAAACTAAACTAAAAAAAATATCAACACAATTAATAAAAAAATAAAAAATTCTATAACAATGCACATACCACTGCTTTAGCTTCTAAGTAGTTCTTTAACTTATAATTGCATTGGTAGAGTCTGTATTTGATGTCAAGGTCTGTTGGCAAGCCAGCTTCACTTGCACTCAACGGCTGTGAACTTTTACCTTTGCACCTATTGAGAGACTTCTTGAGGTGAAATGCTCTGCGATAGTAGGACTAAACAAAATACAAATTATCAATAATTAAGAATTGAAATAACATAAGATATAATTATAATGAATATATCTTTATATAAACAAAATACTAGCATACTACTGTAATTATACAGTAGACTGTTCATCTTCTTACTTTTTAGATGTGGAAAGTATCTCTATAAACAGCTTTTCAAAAATGTCTCTGTCTGTCTGTCGCTCTGTCTGTCGGTTTGTTGGTCTGGTCACGTACATTTGTGACTGTTTGAGTTTGGTTATTTACATAACTAGCATTGTATGGGTGTCAATTTAAATATCTATGAGATGTGAAACAATTATCAACTGGTAATACATTAACATTAAAATTTAAATAAAATATCGTTATAAATACACTTGCAAGTGCTTATTGTACTTCGCTGTTAAAATATACAATATATATAATACAATATATTTTTAATTCTAGAATTATGCAAATTGCGAACAAAGGCTCAGGCTACACAAATCAGCGACTTTCATGCCTAGTAAATAAAAGTGATGATGTGTACTGCATGACAGTTGGTGACATTGACCGACTAATTTAGTTAGCCTAGACCTAAATCAGGTATTTTATACTTCAAATAATAATATTAATCTGATTCTTAACACATATACACAGTAACCAAGGATTACGCTTCTTTTATTTATACTACTGTGCACAACTTTCCGCATCTTGTCGGATCGACTTGTTGCTATGCTCTTGGTTTACTTCATTTGTTATGTTTAGTCTTGTGATCTTCTTCATGTACATACCTTTTTTTGGGAAGGGG
>JAOTQE010015721.1:0-10854 GCA_025631205.1 Nesometra sesokonis | reverse complement strand
CCCAGGTACCCACTTATACTCCTGGGTGGAGAGAGGCAACGTGGATAAAGTGTCTTGCCTAAGAACACAAACAGTCGGCCAGAATGAGCATCGAACCACTGACCTCGAGTTTTTTTTTATGGATTTTGAAACTACACAATATTAACTTTAACATGCAAAAAAAATCAGTTTCATACGATGTTTCCTTGCGAAGTTATGCACAAAGTTCGATAATTCAAAATGCAAGTTTTGAGAAAACAGCATTTAAAAATTGTTTATCCGTATACATTGACTAAACAAGGTCTTTTTAAATTGCATTTTTAAAACATTTTTTGATCATATATCTGAAAATTTTTAAGGTAGTATGAAAGTTTAATGTATGAACATTATATTTTTTTTTAAAAATAAAATTTGAAAAAAAAATGAACATTTTTAAATTTTGGCCTATTTTGGAAAACTAACATTTGCGACTTATGTCTCATTTGGCTTGGCTCTGCCACTTATGCTCCAGTGTTTTACATTATAAATTAGTACACCGTCATCAGCATAATCATCCCCCCTCCCACTGACTTTTTATAAAACTGCTACATAAAATTAACAGAACAGGTGTAAACACACCTTAGCATTATGTTATTCTCTGCCAAACACATTAAACAATAACGCAACTTAGTTATCAATGCTAGAATTTCTGTTTATACGTCATCTATGATATTCTATCTACAGTTATCATTCCAATGAAGCGGTGTTTGCTTTACGTATTCAACGGCGAGAATATATCACCAATTATATAGCATGTAAAATGACCAGAATTGACAATCTAGATTACGGCGATTGTCGGATGATGAGTATTACCGGGATTGTCAGATGACGGGAACTGTATTCATAAATATATCTCTATGATTTTTTTTTTTCGTTACAGTAGTACAATAATTCTATATGCTTAGATTATGGATTGAGACTTCCTTCTTAAATTTGCTTTACTTGCATGCATTCCAGCATTTTGAATAAATTACATTAAGAAATATACAATCCACGAAAACTATTTCACAGAGATTTATCTAATTTGATACGACATGTGTCGCAATGAAGTTTGAATGGTAAAAGTGACATGGATTTTAGTAAATGTTATTTTTCAATCAAAACAAGATGTTTTGGGAAACATTTTTCCCTCAGTCGTAGAGAAATTTTGAAGCAGAACATGAACACCAGACTATAAATTGAGGTTACATGATCAAAATGACCACACATGCCAAATATCAAAACCCTACCTATAAAATGCAATCACTATGACAAATGTTCAGAGGTCCCAAGTTGTAAAAACAATTCCTGGAGAAAAAGTAAAAAAATAATTCTAATCATCTGAACTTAGTATTTATGTGGGCTACAGTATATTTCACGTCCTATCCCAGACACATCATTGGTGGAGGGAGGACTGCAGCACAACCTGGCAAGCACTTATTGTTCGGCGATCAAGAAGATTCCCTGGAAGTTCTCTACCTGTGTAATTCAATCATCATCACAGGTCAACGCACTTTTGTTGCCAAATGACCAGTCAGCCTGATGATGCATCTGGGATAGGACATGAAAATAGCCCACATAAATAGTAAGTCCAGATGATCAGAATTATATTTTAACTTTTTCTATACATACTTTCTGGATGACTGATAATCTTCACAAACACAATTCCTGGAGATTTTCTTGTTGCCGTCCGTACAACATTTGTAATGTGTACATAAAATGTGTGTAAAATACCCTTGTTTAAAAACATTTCTTACTATGAAACAGTAGTTTCTAATATTGTCACTGTTAATGTGTTCCATTACTCTTCATAAAAATACATTGGTAAACTTCACATTTCATTATTGTCAACCAATATATTGAAAAACAATTGGCAAAAATATGGTCTTATTGTAAAAATTTTTCAACATATGCAGAATTTCTTGGAGAAAACTAAATTCTGGAAGAAAATTTGATAAATCCTGGAGCCCGGTAGATGATCCAAATTTGCTGGAGGCTCCAGGAAAATCCTGGAAACTTGGGAGATCTGACAACAGATAGACAAACAGATCTGACAGGATGAAAACAATATGTTCATACCTGCCAACCCTACCGATTTTGGCAGTAGGCTACCGCTTTTTCGACCTACCTACCACCTACCGCTTTTGCATGGAAATCCTACTGTTTTTTTTAATTTAAAAAAAAATAAAAATATACCTTTTTTTTTTTGCTCATCAAATTAAAATGCGAAAATACAGTAACACGACGGCGCTGGTCCATTTGTATTTCACCAACTTGGTGACCGCGAGACGGCCTACCGCTTTCGAGACTTCAAATGTTGGTCCATAATGGCCACTCATTCAAAAACCTGTTTGTTTTTCCTATCTTATTAATGAACTTGGTATCTCTTACAAACTGCCACCTCCTGTAAGCAGCCACGGACACTTTCTGACTTAAAATTGGTATTATTTGTATGTTGATTTACCTCCTATAAGAAGCCATTTCAGAAAATTGTGCGATTTAGTGTAAAACAAATAAAAATTTCTGTACAAAATCATCAAGTAATGGCTAAAAATTATATTACAGAATCAACTGATACTTCAAATTGATAAATATTGCATTGTCTAGAAACTATGAGAGCCTTTTTTTAAATGCCTTAGAATGTCGGACAAAAGCACATATACATGATTTTGGCCCCTCCCATAAACGGACACTTTTTCCGGACTCATGGGTGTCCGTTCCAAGAGGTTTTGCTATATCAGTTGCCTACTATAACCATTTTCTAACCAACTTTATTTTTTTCAAAAATGTTGTGCTTCGTCAACACAACAGATTTTTTTTAGAACTAATGACAGAAATTTTGATCACAGCATTAAGAATAATGATTTTAAAAACATGATACATATGTATGCTATCAATGCCTCCTTCAATTATTCTGAAATCTCATTATAAAACATGAAACATCATAAAATCTACATCAAAAAGGGATAAAAACTACAATAAGCTGATTGCGTTTTTGACAGCAAGTGTCACGCGACAGAAGCTTATTATCGATGTTTTGACATTAAATAATAAATATAGAGGCAGGTGTCAAAATTGATTTGATTAATGTGATAGTAATCGTTCTAGTCAAATATATTATTATTGTTTTTTATGCACAACTACTGTATGCAGTTTTCTTTGTCCTTTTTCTGAAGACGTTTATTCTTTTAAAGATGTTATGTATCCTGACAGAGTACAAGCCCAGGTGGCTGGAAATGAAAATCAGTGAAAATTAGGAGGAAGGTTTACATTCATACAAAACAATGATTATACAATTCGGTGGATTTGCATTACGGTTTACCACCGGACAGGCCAAAATCCGCAATACCTTATGGGGAAATGTCGACATCGAGGTAAGGCTAAGCTAGCGGCTTACAGGCCTCAATCCACTTTTGAGCTGCCTAGCCTGCATATTGTGCGTAGACATTTCATCTTTACCGTCTAAGACTAAAATAAATAACACATCTTGTATATTTCCTTTGTATTTAGACCATTTTTCGTTGAACTCTTCCTCCGACTTTGCCATTTTTGAAATCCTTGGTAAGTTAATGCTAGACGGCACTGTGCAATAGCCGCAATGTCGACCCCGCGAAGTTGGAAACCGGGCTGTCCGCGGGCACCGATAGGTGGCGCACCATATATATTCAACAAGAATTGATCCCTCAACATGCCCCTGAGGCCATTTCCAGACATCTAAAGTCCAAATTTCTCAGGGGAGCATGCTCCCGGACTCCCCTGAAACTTTTACTCTCTACCGGCCCCCTTCTGGCCACCCTTTTCCAAAAGTCTGCATCCTCCCCTGGTAAGGCATAATCATTTTAATTTGAAAAATTTCAGTTTTGTACAAATGAGCATTCTATTTAATTCGATTAATGAATGGATGACAGCTTTTATATACCTAAATTCCAGTGAAACTCCATTAGCTCAGTATCTAATGGTTACCCTTACCCCACTGAAGAGGGGAGAGGGTATTGCAATGAGTTCTGTCTGTCTGTCTGTCTGTCTGCATCCATATCTCAAAAACTATTTGACAGTTAACAAATTGTTTACTGTACATTATTAGGCCTATGTGGGCCACCTAAATTTGCTACTATAGTGCAGTTATAGTAACTGATATTTCAAACGACTTGTTGTATAGACACACATAGGCGAGGGTGTAATATCAAACAAACTAATTTTATATGTATTAAAACCTAGGATGAGCTTATAACTGAGAGAGGGTTCAATTAACTGATTAAAAAACTTCAACAAGGTGAACTTTAGTCTATTAGACAGAAAGAAATGAAATATTCAAATGACGTCACTACAGCATCCAGCATCATCAGTATCTTGATTATTATTTCAAGTTTTATAGAGTCAAAGCTGTTGACATATATATTCCCAAACCTGTCTATAAAGTGTACGTTTAAGAGGTGTATTATCATTGTAGTCTGTCAGAGACTACAATGTTAATATTCTGGGTCAACAAATAGGTTAATAAACCTGATCGTTGTGACGGTATTGACGTTGATGGTACTAATGAATAGTGCTGCCAGAATGGGTATCTTAATTCTGTTGGTATCGTCATGGTAACGCAAGTGGTAACTTTTGAGGGGTTGATGATCTTGGATGATCTTGAGTACTTTAAATAGCAAATGTGACAGTCTCAAGTAGTTCATGTTGTCAAATACTAAACTTGAGTATTAGCACAATTAAACAACATTTTTAAATGTTTATGATTTAAGGCCCTTTCACAATTGACTCACGACCTGTTTATGGCACTGGCAATCGTCAATTTTGGCCATCCGCATGATCTATTGTAGCTTCTGTACAGGTAATCGTAACAATTCTGAGCGTTTTTTGAGTTGGAAGAGCCACAGCCGGATTTGGTGCATACATGGAATCCAAGTATGATCGTTGCGACTAATTTTATGATCCCCGAATCATGCAGACTTTAGTACGATTGTCGTACACCATTGTCCGTAAACACTCGAGTTGTGTATGAATATTTTGGGCCGTCAGATGCTCCGAACATTGAAATTGTTCGTTTTTGCGACAATGCAACAGCCGTATACCGTTAAACAAAGGCCGTATGGGTCTTGCACCGACGTGCACCCATCTCCATATTTTGGTGATCAGCTATGCTTCAGGTGTATATTGTATTACCGGGAATTCTTCATTCTTGTTATACACCTGTATGCTGTCAACATTTGTTTTATGGCAATTTAAACGATCCACTTTTGTGGCTCGTTACAAACGTTTTTTTTGTGTGATTGATTTCTACCCTTTATTCTTGCAACAATTGTGAAAGCCCCTTTAATATACTACATCCGTCTCTCTCTTTCTCTCTGGGACAAATGCAGAACCAGGTTGAGGAGGGAGGAGGGTCAGTTTATTTCTTTATAGCCAAGTATGATTGCAGTTGAGGTAGGAATTTTAAAACAAAATGACCACCACCTTTGTACTATCCTGACCAAAAATCTCGGTCCAGAATTTCGGGATCCTGGACAAAAATCAGGATTCTAATCTGTATTTTGGTGGGATCTGATCAGGATTCTGGTGGTATCCGATCAGGATTGCAATCTTTTTTGAAAGGGTTCAGTTCTATACCATCCGTTTAAACTGAGTAAAAACTAATCATCTATCATGAAAAGTGAATTACTTTATTAATTAACCAAATGGGTTCTATAGAGCACTCTCTTGTGTGAATATATTTTCTTTCAAATGTGTTATTTTATTCTTAGAATTGGTTCTCTTGTCAACCAATTGTTAGTGCATTCACTGACCTACATATTCTCACCCAAATGTATTCACCAATTACCCATCTCTTGTAGCATTTCCTTAACTATGCATTATGCATCTCTCATTCTCATTTTCGTTAACTTCTCTCAATATCCATTATTTTTATTAGGGCTCCCTCTATTTACACTAGTTAATAGGGAATGGAGTCAAGTAACCTTCTTGCTGTGGAAAAACCTTAAAATCCTTACTCCTCCATTTATCCTGCGATGGATAAGCTGAAATTTGGTAGGTATATTTTAGGAATGTGTATGTTCGGCGCAATTTAACAACTTGCGTAGTTTCGAAATTACGCAGCGCAATTTAAAAACACATCAATAGAATCAACTTTAAAAGGCGGCCATATGATGTGTTTGGTTAATGATAGTTACTGTACAGTTGAACACAAATTCGGGTCCAGGGAAAAGTGTCTGTTTATAGGAGGAGGATGCTTACGAGAAGTTCGGCCGAACCTTTGCCGTTTTGACCGCGTAAAAAATCCAAATTTCCAATCAAAAACTTTCCAGTCAGCGACCTCTTGGGGACCTTCCCTAATCCACCTCCGCTGGGTCCGCCCCTACAATTATTGATAATAAATACAAATAATAAGACCGGCTTTTAAGGCCAATTCCTTTGATTGGTGGGCAAATTGCGCAGCACAATTTCGAAACTGCACAAGTTGATAAATTGCGCCCAACATATACATATCGATCATCTTAGACCTAGCAGCTAATCAGTGGAACAGCATTACCGAGTAAGGTCCATCGATACTATACATGGATATATCATTAATATATATGGGTACATCACAATTTTTTGTTAAAGAAAATTTGATAGTCTGGATTGAGCTTAACTCAATTTGAGCTTGTTTTTTTTTTAAGTGCCTTCTTTGAATAAGCGCCCATTCAAATAACCCCCTTCAAAAGTTCTTAGTATATGCCTGGCCATTTATTTGCAAGTGTATGGTATATTTGTCATAAGTGATTTTGAACCTTGGTCAGAAACAATTCATTTAATTTATGAATAACGATGGGAAGGTTTCATTGAATGATCTAAACTTGAAATATCAGAAGTCATCAACAATAATTGGGGTGATATTTACAACATCTAAACCTGGTAATTTGAGTAATAGATAAATTGTGTTAACAATGCTCAGGAGAACTTTGACAACACTCAGAAGTTTGATACTTCGCAATTGATAACTATGGTTTTTATTTTTTTACTTCTAGGTTTGATAGCTTCAGTTTTAATTTTAGAGTTGTATACTCCTGTGTTTGATAACTGAAGCTTCATTTTTAATGTTTTATACTTCAGGTTTGATAATAGTTGTTTTCATTTTAATGGTTATACTCCCATGCTGGCAATAATACGATCATGTTCTTGGACTGTTTATATTTTCAAATGTTTTATTGGGATAACTGTTATAGGTTCAAAATAATACCATATAGCATTTCATGTTACCATATTGTATTGATATACATTTGCAGAGCGCATAATACGTTAAGTTTCTATGCGCTGTTGCAAGGTGTTTTTTTTAATAGAATAAAGAAGAAAGAAAAATACAACAAAGATACATCTCTCTTTAAAGATATTAACAGTAGATTCATAGGCATGAGAGGAAAGAACATTCAAAACCCTTGGATTGGCAACTTAGAAGGAATATTAAGCAAAACATTTCTTACACATTGTTAATTTTTTTGATCAGCTAAAAGGAGGTTGAAATAAAATAAATGTTTTTTATTTATCAAGTCATATCTACAAAGCAGAAGATATTTTTTTGGAAAAAAAACAATATTATAAATAAAGAATATTAACACAATTTTTACATTTAAAAAAAAAAAAATTTTGTTATTCACTTACCAAGTTGTACCTACAGTAGAAAGCAGAAGATAAAATAATCTTTATAGTTTTTGAAATAGATTATTATAAATAACGATTGGATTATTAGCACAAATTTTACAATTTTAGAAAAATATTTAAGAGTTAGAAGTTGGAATAAAACTACTGTAGATCCTTTTACTTTCGCGGCCCTAAATGTTCGCGATTTTACGATTTTTAACATTTCGCGACTTTGATTTTCGCGATGGTACGTTTTCAAAACACAATAATTTTCACAATTTTTACCTGTTATTACGTTGGACATAAATCAGTTATTTGTTCAGAAACTATTTTTTAGTTGAGAACCATAATGTTAGTTTTAAAACTAGAGTGCTTGTCCGTGATAAACAATGTTTAAAAGGCCTCAATTCACCTATCGCGAGGTATCAGTATCAGGCTATCATAGCGACGGATCGCAATGCTGACTCTGGTTCCTAGGCCTAGACTGAGGCTAGGCCTAAGCCGTTTTCAGTTGACAATTTCCACAATTTTATTCACCCATTGCCAGGTAGATTACTACCCTCCATTATGCTACGGTTATTTATTGATCAATGATGGGAAATGCCGTTTCGAAAAAAAACTTGATTTCGGTAATTATTATTGTCAGTAATTTATCTTGCAAATTATTTTTCAATGAACACGTGTTTACTGTGAGCATTTTGACCTGAATGTGTATAGCGCCACCTATGTTAAAATAAAATGGCAGCCTCCAGTAATGTGGATCTTGGAATAATGCCAAAATTATTATTTTCACAAAATAAAATTATTTTTTAGACGATCTTCTCAGCCTGACTAGGCCTAGCCCCAGGCTAGGCCTATATCGGCCTACGCACACGACCTCGACCGACACATCATAAATTCCTATATTTTTCTTTGAGATTTTCGCGGCCTTTAATTTTCGCGATCGTCAAGTGATCGCGAAAATTCAGGAGATAAAAATGTAATTTTATGTCTATTACAAATCCTAATTTTTTGTGTTGGAGGGTTCACGAAACCAGATAGTCTTGCCTTACTTCGCAAGTCTGTAATCGGCATGTTGATATAGAAAGAGACATAAACTGAAGGATTTGTGGGCAGGTAGTGGAACAAAGTTTTATAAGTTCAAATTAACCAATTCCTTGAACATGAAATGATGTTGAGTTTGGAGGATGCGCTTACACCTAAAGACCAAAATAGCACACGCTACTTTGTAAGTTTGTGTCATTTTTTAAAAAGCAATATTCAAGCCAATTTTGCAACTTTAGGTTGTAAAATGACAGAAAGTAATGCTGCCAGTTTCTAGTAAATATTAAGGCCGTCAAATCCAAGATTGCCACCGATGCTAAAAATATTTAATAAATTTTATGTATTTGGCAAATTAATTTGTAATACAAATTTGTGAGTTGAAATTAATGTTACATTGATTTTATAATGCATAGTTTATAACAAGAATTCAACTCCGGTTGTTATATACAATGTTTTCTGCTGTCAAACACATACCTTGAAAGATTATGTACTTTGTTTAATGTATTGACTACATTCAGATGTTTCAAGTTGGGCTTATACCCGCACTAGTATGGTAGTTCATTGAGTAATTTCTGAATATCCATTAAAAGGTACTGAAATACCTAAATAAATTTGCAAATGTAAAGCATTTGAAAAATTGCTATAAATCTAGCAAGGAATTAATTTTATTATTCATCTTTTTCTTTATATTACTGTTTAGGCCTATACTGTTATATTATCTATATTTACATTATAATATTGTTAAATTGCATAAATGTCTGAACAAACATCCTCTACCCCACTACCTCAGGCAGTGTAACCTAGTGCATTAGTTAAGTACATAGAGCCTAGTCTGCATCGACTAGTAATATAAAGCTGTCTCTGCTGAACAGTACAACATACTCTATAATCAATACAAGAACAACCTTGACTTTGTATAGAGCTCCCAGTTCAAACCATGTCATGCAAACAAAAAACTATGACGATACAAGACTCGATAAATGCAACCAATTCAGTCGATAGATTAATACCATGGAACACTTGAAACGCCCTCCTGCGGAAGTTAGATACTTCTGTTTTGATTATGAATAAATTAATGCTAGTTTAACAGGTATTTAACAATTGGTGTTATTTTTTTACATTAAATACTTCTGTTTGATTATGAATTAATGAATGCAAAGTTTAAGAGGTATTAAAAAATTGGTGTTATTTTCTACGTTAGATACTTCCGTTTTGATTAGAAATTAATGAAGGCAAAGTTTAAGAGATATTAAACAATGGGTGTTATTTTTTACATTAGATACTTCTGTTTGATTATGAATTAATGAATGCAAAGTTTAGGAGATATTAAACAATGTGTATTATTTTCTACGTTAGATACTTCTGTTTTGATTATAAATTAATGAATGCAAAGTTTAAGAGGTATTTAACAATGGGTGTTATTTTCTACAACAGTAATATGAATTTTTAATATATAGTAATGCCTGTAATATAAGTCAAAACAAAGCTAAATGTATAGACAAATATGGTTAAATATTTACATTTACTTGTGAGAATACTAATGTAATTAAAGCCGCAATCACACTGGATTTAAAAAGGGTTATTTTACCAAGACAATTGGTAACATTTAAAATGGTTAAATGTTACCATTGTCGCACTTGAATTATTTGGAATGGCTAGTTTGACCACAAGCTATGGTAACATTATTGTAAAAATAAACTATGTTTATCAAGGTCACAACTCACAGGAGTACCCAACTGACCAATGAAGGCCATTCTGTAATAACTTTGGAAGATTACGCAAGTTGCGCTGTTTGAATTTGACTTTCCTGCTTACTAAAACTAAACCTGGTCAGTTTTCCTAGGCAGGCAGGACTCGGTTAAACTAATCATGCGGCATGGGTAAGTTTCCTTTACTCCATGGTTAGGTAAACATTTTATGCTGTTCGCACTGGACTAATTATGGAAAAACTAGCCAGTGTGTCAGTTTTACCAAAAAAAAAGTCCAGTGCGATTGTGGCTTTAGACATACCTAACAGAAGAAAATCAATGGCATCCATGGTATATAGTAAGTTGAAAAAAATCACTGAAAACAGAAGTTAATTGAAATAAAAACCATGTATGTACAGTACCTACATTATAATCTCTGTTCCTATGCATATAGCATAGGGCATTTATTTCCATTAAATGTATAAGGCCTCAGGCCCAATTACATTAA
>JAOTQE010015699.1:0-10856 GCA_025631205.1 Nesometra sesokonis | reverse complement strand
ATTTTGGCGTTTATCATCAGGGGTCAAGACGCCTGCCTGTCACGTTTCAAATTCAGTACTGAACTCGACCCTACGTGTAATGGTTATTTTCAAAATCAATGAAAAAACATGAATGAAGTCAACAATTGTTTATGTGTTTTCATATTGTCTATTTTAAAGTTATTTTTCTCTGGTTATACTCAACCTATGAACTTAATTAAAAAACCAAATTGAAGCTTATAATATCTTCTATTAGAATACAACAATAAGTCAATTTTGTTATGACACGTCACATCAATGAAAAAAAAATCACACAACCATGTAATATTGTACAATAGATCATATAAATGCAACATAATAAAAGTTGACGATCGGGCTGGTAAAATATTTTATGGGCAAGTGAAAGCTACAATTAAATAGCCAAGTGGACTAGCCACATGAAACAGATAAATCAGTCCAATTTACAGTAAATGTGTTACAAAACATTTAATTTTATTTTAGTCCATCAAATATATTTATGGATAATTACAGAATAATTTTAGTTTCACAACTGAAAAATAATAATTTCTACTGATCGTTAATTTTTTAATGCATTATTTTTATATTTAAACATTTCTGAATATAAACATTTTCTACTCAGTTATTTTTGGCACCCCCTACCTTGGATCCGCGCCTGATTTCTCTAAACTGAACCATCCAGGAAGGGTGGTCAAGTTAATAAAGTAGTATTTTGAAATATTTTTAATAACAAATACTTAATGTAGGTCTACTTAATGTTTGAACTATGAATTATGTTATTTATCGATGGCTTGTTAAGTAAAATAATTCATTACTTCTGCACTAATTAGAGTATATATTATCATTGTAGAGGTGTGATAAATCCTCAGCCAGCTACAGAAATTACATTATTTCACTAAATCCCATGTTTAAGACAAACAAAGGTCATTGATGGCCTATCTACATTACATCCAAATTGTTAATTTCCTTTATGGCAGCTGTTCATTTAATTCTCATCAATCAAAAAAAAAAATTGTTTATTATCTGTTTAGGACCTAACCCTAGCTCACTTTATATAAACATAACCACCATGGCATGGGAAACACTGTTGAGTGTTGGAAGGATACAAAAAATATAACATTCTGTATCTTTTGACACATTATTTTGTCAACATTTTGATTTTCATTATAAATCTACAATTGTAAACAAAAACTGGAACAATAGAACAGCATTTGTTGTTTTAATTCATAAACTGACAAATGATACTTAGTAAATAATAAACTAGGCTACAATTAGACACGAATCCATACAGAGCTATCAGCCTTGCAAAAGGTGTCAAAGTTCATTGGAAAATTTCACTTTGTTGTCGGTGAAGTCATCTTCCGCAATAAATTAAATCAATTTATTTCATGTACGTCTGCATAGCTTCAATAATAAACGTTTAAATAGCCAAATCCTGGAAATTATTACGAGACAAGAACGCTTAAAAACACAGAATTCTACGCCCGAATTTTACTTGAACAGATACGTAAAACACAATCAATATTCAGATAGCGACGGACACCGCATCGAGGTCACCAAGTGCCCCAGCGATCCAATAGTAGATAAGCCTATTCAACCGGCTCCAGGCCGGTGCGCTGCCCTACCCACACTTACCCCAGCTTTTTCCATTCCTTCCAAGTACCGTCTTTTCTTCACTGTTCCACAGGAATTTCCTAAAGGAATTCCATTCTGTGCTCACTTTTTGAAGAAATGTTGGTTCACCTTCTTTGCCCATTATACTGATGTAAACTTCAGTGGCTCAATTCCTACACTACTTTTCTTTTTCAACGCGTGCTTGTGAAAAGGAATCAGATTTTACGTAGTATCCCGGATGTTAGCAATGACCTAATAATTTAGTAGAGGGCGCTAATACATTTTTTTCACTTTATTGATTGGATTCTATAGACTTAAAAAATTATAAATAAATAAAATAATTAATAAAATACTGCAACGAGTGTTTATTTCATTTACTTTGAGAACATCAAATGAAAAACAAAAACAGTGGGAACAAAATTATGGTAAGACAAGCAACAGTACCTGCCGATTGTCAAAAGCGTATGACATTATCAAAAGGTGGCTCTCCTAATGAAAATTAAAATTACTTATTAAAGTTAAAGTACTGTAAATAGAATTTCACAGTTTGTTAATCTTTAGATATATTCAATCAACATTTTTTTTTAAAAGGATAGGTCTCAAGAATAGTGCGACTGAACTTTTTTTATTAGTAGGCAGATTGTGATTATAGGCCTAGGCCTAATTGTTATTTGCATTAAAAATACAATTTAACATAGGCCTAAGCCTACAGAATGCCTAGTTTTGATTTTTACTATTCGGTGTGCAATTTTAGGTATTGACTGTAGGCCTACAACAACGATCATAAAAAGTCCTTGTGATGTGGTTTAAAGAAGTATAAGTTCACGTTTTCAAACACCGAGACCAAGAACGAAACCATCCATCATGCTACAGAAATGACAGATTTTTCCAAATTACATCATAATAATATGTTACATATTTCTGATGATGCCGTTGGCTTATTTTATCCGACAGTTAAAGAACCAATGGATCGTTCCTGAATCATGGTTTTGATATCCGTAAGCATTTCCTCAACTAAACAGTATAGTTATTGTAGTGTCTTAAAAATCGGAAATCATAAAAACAAAGAATGTTATTTTTATTTCTGTTCATTTTGTATCAGTACGGCGACTAACGGTAAAGTTCGTTCCCTAATATAGCTAATAGCCTAATATATTAAATTCAATATTTCTTTAATTAGAAGTATGGCAATTTTCATATATTTGTAAGGTTGAATTATAGTTTAACTAAAATTAAATAAGGAGAAGTGAAGTGAACTTTTTTTGTACTCGAACAAGCTGCTTCATTCCCTAATATAGCGTTTTTTAATTATCTTTATAATTTTTCCCTTTTTCCCTCCCAAAAGTTTGTCAAGTCTTATATATTCATAATACGTTGAGAATAATTATTTTAATAAAATGAAACAAAAAATTTAAGATTTTTTTTTAAATATTTGTATCCGCATGTCTATGTAACAAGCAATTGATTAATTTTTATGAGTTCAATTTAAATGTACCTATTTTTTATTTGAATAACTGTTTTTTTTTTGTTTTTTTTTTAATTGAATAAACATTTTTCCCACGCATTTTATATTAGACCTGTGTCGATCATCGGGCCCCTGCCATGGAGATCTATCAGATTTACTCGTGAATTTTGACTCAAAGTAGCGTTATTATTCTATACCAGAGTGGAATAACGCTCAATAGGGAAAAGTGTTTTCTATATAATATTGACGAAGAGAAATAATCTACAAAAATTCAGTACAGTTTAGGCAATCCCATTCCTTACATATTTTACATATTGAATGAGAGTAGCACAGCAAGTTTTGCATAGAGCACGATGACGTAAGAGTTCTAAGTTCCAAGTTCTATAATCATGGAGGACTAACAATCTTTTTAGCTCCAGTTAGACGGAGCTTCAGAAGTACCCGTCCGATTAAGTAGTTAATAATTAACCATGGAGTAAAAAATATTCCATAAATTAACTAATGGATGACTTTTTTTGTGGTGAAGTTAGTGCTTGATTGTTCTAAAACATTTTAATAAATTGAATCCGAAAGGTCCATTAATCAACTTAAAATAAGAAAGTATAATGTATACTCCAAGCAATGAGATACACACAATCGTGACAGGAATCAATATTTTGACATAAATTATGTCATCATCAGAAATTCCTGATGATGACATAATTTATGTCGAAATATTTAATCCTGTCACGATGGCGTGTATCTCATTGCTCGGAGTATGCATTATACCTGTACTTTCTTATTTTTATAGACGTCGTGAAAAGGAAAGGAGCCCATGCGTAAACTTCATTTAAAGTTATTACAAGCCAAATTAACCATGGAGTAAAAATACTCTATAAATTAACTAACTGACTTCAAATAAAAAAGTAATGCATACTCCAAGCAATGAGATATACGCAATCGTGACAGGATTTACTATTTCGGCATAATTATGTCATTATCAGAAATTCCTGATGACATAATTTATGTTGAAATGTTGAATCCTGTCATGATGGTGTGCATCTCATTGTTTGGAGTAGGCCTATGCATTATACTTTTATAGACGACATGAAAAGGAAATAAGCCATTGCGTAACTTAATTTAAAGTTAAAATACAAATATCTTATCCACTCGGCCAAATAACCCTCAACAACACAACAGAGTTTTAGAAGGAAATAATAAGTCGGAAACTTGTAAAAAAGTGTATAGTCTACAACAGGTTTGTAGAATCTGGTTGGATGGTCAGTCCATATGGTTGGACGGTCAGCAGTCAATCTGGTTGGTCATCTGGTTGGACAGTCAGTCCATCTGGTCGAACGGTCAAGTCCACCTGTTGGTTAGTCAGTCCATCTGGTTGGGCTGTCAATCTGGTTGGACGGTCAGTCCATCTGGTTGGACGATCAGTCCATCTGGTTGGTCGGTCAGTCCATTTGGTCAGACGGTCAGTCCATCTGGTTGGCCAATCAGTCCATTTGGTTGGATGTTCAGTCCATCTAGTTGGTCAGTCAGTTCATATGGTTGTACAGTAAGTCCATCTGGTGTCAGTCAGTCCATCTGGTTGGACGGTCAGTCCATCTGGTCGAAAGGTCAAGTCCACCTGGTTGGTTAGTCAGTCCATCTGGTTGGACGGTCAAGTCCACCTGGTTGGTTAGTCAGTCTATCTGGTTGGACGGTCAGTCCATCTGGTTGGTCGGTCAGTCCATCTGGTTGGAATGTCAGTCCATCTGGTTGGTCAATCAGTCCATCTGGTTGGATGGTCAGTCCAACTAGTTGGTCAGTCAGTCCATCTGGTTGGATAGTCAATCCATCTGGTGGGTCAACATGTCCATCTAGTTGGTCAGTCAGTCCATTTGGTTGGACAGTCAGTCCAACTGGTGGATCAATCTGTCCATCTGGTTGGTCAATCAAGGAATCTGGTGTGTCAGTCAGTCCATCTGGTTTGTCGGTCAGTCAGCTGTTCGAGCTGTCCCGGTAGTCAGCCAGTCCGTTGGTCCGTCGGCTAGTCATTCAGTCAGTCTATTCGGTTGGTCAACCCATTTGGTTGATCGATCAGTCTGGTTGTTCGGTGTCTGGCTGGTTCGTCAGTCAGCCGGTTGGTTGGTCTTCATTCCAGCAGTTGGTCAGTCAATCTAGTGGGTCTGTCAGGTTGATCAATCTCATTGGTTGATCAGTCAGTTGGCTTGTCAGTCAGTTGGTTGGTCAGTCTGTCCAGCTGGTCAATCAGTCTGGGTGGTTTGTCAGTCCGGTTCGTTGGTTAATCCGGCAGCCGGTTAGTCCAGTGGGTCTGTCAGGTTGGTCAATTAGTCAGCTAGTAAGCCAATTTGATGGTCAGTCGATTAGTCAGTTTGTCTGTGAGTTGGTTGGTTAGTCAATCCGATTGGTCAGTCTGTCCGATTGTTCGGTCAGTCCGGTTGGTCTTCAGTGAGCCAGTCAGTTGGTCAATCCGGTGGTTGGTCAGACAGTCAGTCAGTCCAGTGGGTCTGTTAGGTCAATCATTTTCATGGGTTGATGAGTCAGCTAGTCCAGTGCATCTGCCAGGTTAGTAATACTGATTGATCGATCAGTCAGCTAGTCAGTCAGTTGGTCAGACGGTCAATTGGTCCAGTTGGTTTGTTAGTTAATCCGGCGGTTGGTTAGTCAGCCCAGTGGGTAGGAGTGGCGCTGTAGCTTGGTGGTTATCATGCTTGCCTTTCAATACTGAGGTCTTGGGTTCAAATCTGGCAGAACTCTAGATTGGTTTCCACGACTTAACAACACCACTCCCAAAGCCTCATAATGAGACTTGGTTTAGAAAGCATGGCATAGATCTCATCCTGTAAGTGGTGTGAAAACTCGCTGTTGGATGTGACACAAAATAAAAGAAAAATCTCATTGGTCAATCAGTCAGCTAGTCAGTCAATCTGTCCTGTGATCAGTTAGTCTGGTTGGTCAGTCAGTACAGTTGGTCGGTCAGTCAGTCAGTACAGTTGGTCGGTCAGTCAGTCAGTCGTCCGTCCGTCAGTTTTATTTCTAAAGCACTGTACTGTAGGCTGCAACAGGGGCGGATCCAGAGGAGCTCGAAAGAGGGAGCCCGATGCCAAGTTGGACAACCAAGGGTGTTAGACTTTAACCCCAAAACTGAAGGTAATAGGCATGGGTCCAGGGGCCAGGACAATTTTTCTCATCAGATGCTCTCTGCTGCGCCTTTAAAGGTTCAAATTGAGCAAAAAAATACTCTGCAAGGTAGTCAAAACTGCCTACTGAAAACTGAGGGGGCCCCTGAGGGGGCTCATGACAGTAAGCACTGAGAAACTTGTCATCATGTCAGGTTTCAATTTATCAATACTTTACTTGCATTAATTAAATGAATGACAAATTAACAATAAAAATCATTCCTGAAAATGACATTACTAATATCAAAATATTGAATTCTGACACAATGTCCTGTATCTCAATGCTTGAAGTATGTATTATTCTTTTTTGTATCGTATGCATTAAAATTGTTACAGTAAACAAAGATACGCATGCTGAATAATGACAAGACAATTTTTTAAATAACAAAAGAAATGTTTATACAAATATATACAAATAATATAATAATACTCAAAAGAAATTAAGAGTAGGCACATAAAAGGCACCGACTCAACATGCATTAAACTATTACTGTACAAACAATAAACATCTATGGGATCCTACATGCATACAGTATATATATTTAAATCAAAAATTATAATAAACCAAGAATTGTAACAGCATTAACAATATTACTGGATGTAAATGTTATAGATCCATCATATAATTCACTCTATATATGCTATATAACATACACAATTTTTTTCTTTATTATAAAATGCTCTTCTTTAATATTTTGTCGACATTTGCGCACCATACCAACTTGACAGAAAATCTTTAAATTGCATATTAACACTTTATGCAATGCTTACATATAATTCACTTTTTGTTTTCTATCATGCATGGAATATCATCCAATTTGTTTAAATTATCAATAGCTTAAGGAGTCAATTCACTCCGAGTATTGTCAAACACTTAGTATTAAAATGAAACCACTGATTTCAAACATATGACGGTAACCATGGTGATTGTAAATAATATCTTAATTTTGGTCAAATTTCTGACACCTAAATCATTACCAAGGGGCATTTTCAAACACAGACTGATGAAAAATAATTGTTAATTCATTTTAAAAACATTATTTTGTTGACCACAGTGGGCAAGAGGGCAACTTATAATTAATCCATCTTTCCTGTATCCCTAAATGATACATAAATGATAGATGTTTTTATACTGCACCTAATGGTATAAATACAATTATAAAGGGCATTATTTTTCTGCACTCCCGTGTAGTTTTATATATAATTAATCAACCTGCCATTGTAATATATTTTCTAATATAATCTAATAAAAACAAAATAATATTGGTCTATTTTTAACCAGCCTGTTAGTGGCGATGATTCGCTGTTGGTCTGGATTGAAATAAATAAATAAATAAATAAATAAATAAAATTGTTATCTTTAATAATATATTTTATGATTGACAAAAGCAATACAGCATACCACAGATCATATCATAATTTGTGGTTGCCACAGCAATGACCTTAACTGACTTCAGATTAAACAATCATCAAAATTAATGCACACATAAGATCCTTCTTGTAATCAAGTCAATGAAACCCATTACATAACATTATGATTAAAAAAATATACATTACATATTTTAAACTAAAATTTAAAATAAAAAGAATGCTACAAATATTTGTTTTGCTAGGTGAGAATTAGGGTTTTTGGATTAAGTTAAAAAAATTGTATCACAGAACCTTTTTTTATAAATTTAGATGTAAGTTAGGCCCATAAAAAAATGATTAGTTTATCACTCCCGCGCGCATCACATTTGGGGAAATCCTGATTTTTTTTCTTTTTTGACTAATTTTACTATTTAGACGATAGTTTTTTCTGTTATATTCACTTGAAATGCTTTGAATTTTCAGAAAATAAATTACAATGATGTACACAAGTAGGAATAGGTCTACAATGATCAGTATTTGCTACAGGCTGGTGCACTGGTATCTGCGTCGTATCTGCGCAAGTCAAAAATATTGGTGGACAATCTAGTATCCCAACATGAGTTCACTACAACATTGGAGGATCGGTTAAAAAAAAAACACCTCCCGCCCTCATCAGATTTTATGCTTTGGTAGGGTGATAAACTAATAATTATTTTTATGGAGCCTTACCTTTAACTACAGTATGATATTTTTAGTATTAGATGAACAGATTAATTAACATTTAATGGCAAGTCATAAAAAAGAGCAACATACAAATATTTAGATTGTTGCATAGACCTGCTATAATAAAATGTTATTCATTTTTATTACCAAAAAGACAACCAAAAAATAAACAACGGAAGAAAAATAGGTTTAATATCTTGTATAAAAAAGTGTAACATACTTCAAACATTACTTTAGTTTCCGAAAATTACACAATAAATTAGTGTTTACATAAAACTGATCTTTGATTAAATAATAATATGATTTATAAAATGATTAACTAACTCTATCAGTTATATAGATTGAATTAGTGTGCGACTTTAACTAGACATTACAACTCCACTACACATAGGCACAAATGGTGTAGAAAAATAAATTGTAACTAAAATAACAAATTATCGTTAGGTTTTAGTTTTATTTTGGTGGGTTATGGCACCATCATGCACCAATCTTAGGCACTTAATATACAACTTGAAAATATAAATTTTTATACAAAGGAGAATAAAAAAGTTAACTACAGTCAAACATGCCGAAGTTGAACCCAAAATGTCATGGAAAAAAGTTCATCATAGAAAAAAAAATTGACTTATAATTGCTAAAGGGGACATTCCTTCCAAAACCCACCCGAATTAAATTTCTTTGTAAATTTCTTTGTAAATTTACCTAAACATGTTTAGTTACCTGTATATTTCTTTAATTTTATTCTTAATCTTTCAGTGCCGTAGCCAGCATGAGGCAGACGAGGCGGTCGCCTCGTGTAAAATTTTCAAAATTTGACTCTTTAAGGGGGACTCACCCTCTGACCTCTAGCAGAGGGTTCCAGTCCCTGGAATCCTACGGGACCCCCAGACTTCGCCTCGTCTGTTTTTTAACTCTGGCTACGGCCCTGTCTTTGTAGCTCTTTCAGGCTTATTCATCCACATTTTTTTAGGATCCACCCAAAAACACAAAGTAAAATTTTACAGTTATTTTGCATTTTTAAATGTTTTAAAGTTTAATAATGACATAAACATGGCAGATCAGTATTATATTTATGAATTAGAAAAACTAGTAACATTTAGAATATTTTAATTTTTTGTAAACGACACGGAATTTTGGAAGGAATGGGCGTTTAATTAATGAAAAAGCATCACCCTGGTATGAAAAATATTTTGACTTGGAAATCATTTTAATCGAGCACAGTCGACTCAGAAAACTTTGAATGTAATATGGTACTATAACTACATTCTTGATGATGACATAATTAATGTTGAAATATTTAAAATCATGATAGTGTTTACCTCATTGTTTGTAGCACTACATTTTCTTAAAATTATAACCACAGTATAGGATTTTACACCAATTAATAATCTGCAGACATAAGTGGCAATTTTAAAGTCAAATGGAACCTCCATTATTGAACTATGGTAAACACAAAAGATCATACCCTAATTAAAGATGGCCTAAAATCAAAGACAATGTCTAATTAAAGGCCATCGGTAGTTCAAGACCATTTATAGACCAGTGACATAAGCACATATTGCAGATAAGTAAATCCTTTCCTGAGCCTTAGCGTTCATAGGACTGGACCCTATTTCCAGTTTCAATAGTGTGAATCGAATGAGTGTTGCATTCCCCTGGATGGGACGCTAGTCCATCACTTTCCTGGTACCCATCATACAGCTAGGTAGACTGAATCAATGTTAGTAAAGTGTGTTGCCCCCTCTAAAAACATACTATATTTAGTCATTTTGTTTATATAATATTAATTTTCTGAAGACATAAATATTTAATAGAATTAAATAGATAATTTATTCAGAATATGCTTTATAAGTTATAAGTTAAAATTTAATAAACCTAAACCAAAGTCCAATTGATGATTTATGCAACACCCAGTAATAATGAAACATAAGGTTACTCATAGTGGTTTCACACTAAATTGACCTCTTAAAGTAAACACTAGGTTGACCACACTAGATACAGGAAATACAAATAATAAACGCAGTGGCTATTGTTACACCAGTCGTAAGCACAATCCTGTAGGCTATTCTTACACCACTCCAAAACGCATGCGCAGTAGGTTTATTTTGGACATTGGCGAATTCACAAAACAATCGTGACCGTGTAGCAGGCCTAGGCTCACGCGGTGCAATCGCAAATGGTTAGTTTCGGCGGTTTCGGGCGTGGCAATCATAACCAAATTGGGTTGGCGAAAATACTAAAAGGCATCTAAATTAGTGTTGGCTTGACTTGAAATTTCTCATTTTTCAAAAATGTGTTGCCCATTTGGCGCGCGCCATACCATTGGATTTAAGCAGGTACACTGTTCCACGGGTCGGGTAATCGGTAGCAAGCTGACGTGTGAATATCCACAAACAGCAGCTTGAGGCTCACTGCAAACTAATCAGTTGTTTTGTGAATTTGCCAATGTCCAAAATAAAACTAAGTGTGCATGCGTTTTAGAGTGGTGTAAGAATAGCCTACAGGATTGAGATTACGACTGGTGTAACAATAGCCAC
>JAOTQE010015688.1:0-10856 GCA_025631205.1 Nesometra sesokonis | reverse complement strand
CCTTTCTTAGCTCATTTTACACAGCGAAGTATAGAAAATAGCACCCTCTATTTATATTTATACCCACGAAGCTAGATGTAAACAAGGTCGCTAATTCGGTGTATTATTTAAATATCTGTACCAATATATAATTAAATCTGTAAGATTTACCAAACTGTACAATTTTGGACAATTTTATTAACAAGAACATATAATACCTATGCAACAATACAAAAAATATACAATTTATCTACTTATGTGATGACTATACCTTTGTAGTAATGGAGACGTATTTTCGTGTATAAATTCATTACCTATTTAGTATCAGAACATATTGACAAGTTTATATGGGTATGAGAACATATGTACTGGCGTACATTATCTATTAGTTAAGTTATGTTAGCCAGTGCCCCTTTCTCCCATTAAACAATTTTTGTTTATTTTCTTTAACCTGCCTTCATCGAATCTTAATATGCAACAAGTACAATTTCTTACAATTTCTGGAGTTATTACCAGGGTCGGTTTCCATAATGGTTTTATAAAATAACTATATATTTTTTGTGTAAATAATCAGAAGTTGTTAATATTTATTTTCGCACAATTGTTTGATCTACCAAATAATGTTTTTTGGTTATCAGTAATAGTTTGTATACATGCATGTATTTATGTTATGCTTTAACACAGAAATCATCTCAAGTTTATAATGCAAGTTCACACAGAGTAAAAAAAATATTCAGATCACATATTGATAAATTTTAAGTTATAAGGATTGTAATAGGATACAGGAAAAAATGTTACAATAATCAATATTTTGACATTTACTATGCCATCGTCAGAGTAAAACAGTAGATTTTAATAGAGGCTAGTATTCTCAAAAGTTAGTCCAAGATTAACCTTAGAACAGCAATTCCTTTAAAAAAAAATAACTCTGTTAACATGGTAGATTATGGTAGTCACAAGGTAAAGGTAGTTAATAGGGTTCATCCTATAAAAACTACCATATTATGGGATACTAGGATACAAGGATTTTGTCAGCAATGCTCTACAAGTATACATATAAAAATACAGCCATTATTTAGAATAAACCTTAAGGCATTAATAACATAAACAGAGTAATTATATACTACCTTACTAGGTAGTTCTGTGTTTCTAGGTAAATCTCCCTAGTAATTTAACATGGTACATCTACCTAGTCAGAGAGTGTTATTTTTTTCAAAGGGCTAGTTCTGGTTTAGGTCTGGATTAAAATCACTTTTGAAAATGCCACTTTTTAAGTTCCAGATTAAATCTGAATTTAGGCCTAGACTAAAGTTAGTCAGCTTTGTGTACATTGTGTACACTTGAGATGTACATTTGGCAAAGAAAAATTATTAAAAATATTTACAGAAAAAGTATATTCTGCAAGTTTTTGATTATTTTCATAAAAACTCCTAATATACAACTTTTTTATTTACAAACATCTTCTAGAGGTTTGAAGAAGTCAACAGTATAATAAAGGAACATAAACTATATATATAATAACTCTGTTAACATGGTAGATAATGGTAGTAACAAGGTAGATAATGGTAGTTAACAGGGTTAACACAATGAAAACTACCATATCAAGGGATACTACCAAAATTATGTCAGCAATGCTCTACAAGTACATAGGAAAATACAGCCATTATTTAGAATAAACACTAAAGGCATTAATAACATCAACAGATGGGTAATTATATACTACATTACTAGGTAGTTTCTGTGGTTCTAGGTAGATCTCCCTAGCAATTTAACATGGTAGATCTACCTAGTCAGAGAGTGTTAATTTTTTCAAAAGGTTGTTCATAACATTTATGGTAAACATATTGTATAGATTTAGGTCTAACAAATTTTTGTTGCCCAGGCCTGACCTACCAAAAAATAGAAAATCAGGGTTGGCTTTTTGTATTGTATGATTTTTTTTTTTGGCTAAATGGATAAATCAAGAAAAGAATAAGAAATGCATAAATATATCAATGCTTTTGATTATCCAAAAATTTAAACATGATAAATAAAAAATGTTGTTATTAAAGATAAGAGTAGCAGGTGCCAACCAAAAATGAAAAAAAAAAAAATGACTGACCGACCGAAATTTTAAATGTTGTTTTTGGGCAACATGAAGATTTGTATAGGCTTTATGCAGTAGTTGAAAAATTAATATAATTTATTAGGAATTGTTAATATTTAAATTAAAATTATATAACATGAATGAACATTCAAATCCACTCACTGACAAGGCGATACATAAGTGAAAACCTATGTGCTATGCTATTGCCAAAAATAATTTTCCGATGTCTGTATACAGTACATAAATATATTGTAAACTTTTTATTGTAATGGTTTTCTTTTTGGATAGTGAATTATGATTTCATTAATAAAATATTTCAGTTGTTAATGTCGCATGTAATGACAAAGAAGGTTGTATGATATACAGTATGACACTGTACTATGTGTATAATGGGGAATATATTTGTTAATTAATACCGTATTATGTTTATTTATGAATGTTGTTTGTGTTTTAAGTTATACCCTGTTCCCACTGCTGATCAGGCCAACTCGATCAATCCCGATCAAGCTTATTTGGACTGGTCGGGCTTGCTCGGCAATCGTATTTGGGATCAATTTACCTTGATGGGCATCACTCGTGCTTCCTTCACGATCATTTTGGCAATGCTGATCAAGGTAGATTGACCTCGAATACCATTGCCGAGCGAGCCCGACCAGCCCAAATTACCTGTATCGGGATTGATGGAGTTCATTTGATCGGCAGTGGGAACACACCATTAAGCATATCTCTAATTCCTATATGAGAGATTAAGGCATGTTTACTGTCAAATTCAGATTTGGGATCGGTAAACATCCCGCACACACTTTTTTCTTGGTTTTTCAAGTAAAAACATAGCCTAACAATCTCTAGTAAATAATTAACTTACCTAAATTTAGTAACTGCAGTGGTTAGTATTGGCCAGAATTTATTTGATGACCCACAAGTGTTTGCAAAATTACACACGCAAAAGTTGCAATTTCTAGTATTCCTAGGTTGATAACCAACAAGTGCTTGCAAAACTACCAGTACTTGGAGTTTGTACTTGCATCCCTGGAACTAGTACAGATGCTTTCATTTCCTGGTGGGATTTTCTGTCATGGATATTGCATTCATGCATTATTTCAGTCTAATCTTTTAAGACCATATGGCATGCATTTTTAAATAGTTCATATTATTTTAAAATCCCATTGTTTTAATTCAGTTTCTGTTCATATAAAAACACGTTGTTTTGTTTAACATTTAATCCAAATAGCATCACATGCTGAGGTCATATTAATGTGTGTCTTATGTAAGAAGACCAGGTTTACCTTTTAAAAGTTAGGGCTCGATCCCACGTTTAATTACTAATAGACTTTCAATAATGAAAATTGTCATATAAACACATGAAATCCACAGCTTAATACAGTATTGTGCATTTTTACATATTCACCCAGTATTTATTTAAAAGGTTGATTTATGTTATGGTATTAACCATAATATACTTGCATAATTTTCTTAAAACTAAAATGCTATATGGTCTTTAAGTTTTAACATACATAGTAGGTCTTTACGTGCTGATAAGTAATCAGACAGAATTAAATATGGTACAACAAAATAGACAGAAAATGGAGAAACCAAATGGAAAGATGTGCTTAAGAATGCACAAATTATTTCTTCCGTTGGCATATTGATGGAGTTTGTTGGTTTCCTTCAAATCCTGAGATCATTTGTTCATATCTGGCTGTAAAAAAATGCTACTTAAAATCTTTGTAATGAAAATGGATTTAAAAAACATGAGGTATACGTTCTTATCCTATGTTAAGAAGATATGGGGCATGTCATGGCAAAACCACGAACTAGTAGCAAGGTGGTTGCCAAATGGAGTTAATGTTAAAGGGGCATCCTTCCGAAATCCACAAAAATTAAATTTCTTTGGAAATTTACATGTTTATTATTTCTAAAATAATAAACATGTTTATTTACCTGTATACTGTACTTGTTTAATTTTATTCTTGATTAGAAGAAAGCTAGTAAGTATGGAACTCTTTCAGGTTTTTTCATCTGCTTTATTTTTTTAAGGATCCACCCAAATTTTATATTTAGTTTGCATTTGTTAATGTTTTGAAGTAATATGATATAGCCATGGCAGCTTAGTACTGTATTATTGAATAAAAAATAGTAACATCTAATAGTTTCGTTTTTGTTGACAACACAGAACCAATGGGCCTTTAAAGCTTACACTTGTTGTAAGCTTAAAGTGTTACAAAATACAAAAATGTCCTTCGTATTTGTTTAAACTAGTCAAATTACCCGTCCTGTAACCTTTACCTTTGACCCCGTTACCTGGACCTTTGATCCCATCCCGTAACCATGACCTTTGATCCCGTTCCCATAACCTTGGCCTTTACCTGTCCCATAACCTTTACCCCGTGAGCCATCATGGGCAATTGTGGTGTGAACTTACATGCTTCCACCAAGTTTGGCCAAGATGGGACCAAGGAGTAGCGAAAAACAGTTATTTGACCTTGGACACCAGTGACCTTGATCTTTGACACCGTGACCCATCATCGGCGATTCTGGTCTGAACCTACATGCTTCCACCAAGTTTGGGCAACATAAGACCAAGGAGTAGCGAAAAAAAGTTATTTGACCTTTGACCACAGTGACCTTCACCTTTGCAAAAAATCAACTCCTCAATTTTGCAGTGATCCTGCATCCACCCACCAAGTTTCATGGGGATCGGACCAAGGACCTAGGAGTACAGGAGCAAACAGACAGACAAACAGACAAATATTGCTCAAATTATGCCATGTATGATTTGCTGTTTTTCATTTGCATATTTCTCAATAACTTGTGTTTGGTGGTTTTGTCATGATATGCCCCATATGTATTGATAGCACAGGTAGACTGTGGTTTAAATACAGGTGAAGCTGGTGTTATAAAACGTGTGGTTGAATAGATATAACGTGTTAAAAAGTAGTGTAAACTAATAAGATAACAGGTGTCTAGATTACATCGGATGTGTACTACTGTATTTTGCTTTAATTTTGACGATTCTATCATTCTTAATGATGAGAATTAATGAATTAATTGAGGCTAAACGAATACTGTATGTACAATTAAGGTTGGTTGCAGAACACAAGTATGTTTTTATGTCAAAATTTTTAATACATACTCAAAGCAAAAGGGTACATACCATCATGTCATGATTCAATATTTCAACATTATGTCATTAGGAAATCAATTCATTTATTCCAATTTTCATTAAAAATGAAATTGAAGTTTAACAAGATTTATACAAAATTTGACAGACTAACAAATAAATACAAACAAATATATACAAAATAATATAGACCTAGTCTCCAGATTTCTGAGTTACCTATCATTATAAAATTATAAAGTATTTACAATTATGTTTGGCATATAATTATTAATTGATTATTAGTTATTTACATTATTTAAAAGTCATATTAGGGGGGTGGGGAGTAAAGGTTAAAAATAACCTGATAATGTACAGACATTTATAGAGCATTTCACCAGTTCATGAATAGGCCATGGTTGATTATAAAACGTTTAGTACGTTCCAGTTTTATCTGAGGGAGTCTAAATTGTTTGGTTGTTCTTAACTTACATTTATGGACGGGTGCCGGTGGCAGTAAATGGTTCAACTTGTGTTCAGTAATTTATGTTGAAACAGTAATCATGACATGATGACATGTATTTTTTTAGTTTGTATATATATCCTTTAAGTTGTCTAGTGGACATTACAGTTGATGACCTATTTTATACAATTACATTTTGTAACAATAATCATGGAACACAAAAGGTTGAACCATAGTGGGTTTCTGAAACTTGCTGTTCATGGAAATAAACACAAATTTATGCATTTGTGGTAGAGGCAAACCAAAGGAGGTAAAATTGACTTTATTTTAATAACTACACATTGTCTTCAAAATGTAAAAAAATCATTTTCATAAAATGTTTCCTTCATTGTTATGAGCAATTAAATTTTGAACAATTAAAATGTATGTTTTGAGAAAACAGCATTTGAAAATTGCTTATCAGTTTACTCCGAGTAAGCAGGATCATTTTAAATTTCATTTTTTGAAAACTGTGAATGTAGTATGAAAGGTAAGTGTTTAAATTGTATTGAAAAAAAATCTGACTTTTTTTTAAATTTCTGCCTGTTTTGGAAAACTAGCTTTGCGACTTATACCTCTGTTGCAGTGGCGGCGCCAGGAATTCCCCGACAGCAGGGCAATGCCCCCGACAGGGGGCACGGGTACCCCGACGAGTTGGGCAAGTCAAATTTTGAGGTGGGCGTGTCTCCGGTTTTCAGTCTGACGAGCAAAAAAAAAACGTTATTTGCCGTGTTTTGCCATTACCCTACAAAACCCCGGACAAAACCTTCCCCCCCCCCCTAGCGCCGCCACTGCTCTGTTGGCTTGACTCTGCCACATTTTGTATCTCTACCAAAAACAAAGTACAGTAAGAGCTGTAGCCAGAGATGAAAGTGTCAAGGAAAATGTAAATGTTGGGTTTGTATAGCGTGGTGAAAACCACAATGTATACTTGCCAACTCCCACATATAATGTGCAAGTCTTACACATGGGGGTCTCATTCATACATTGTATTTTCTCACACGAGAAGAATTCGTGAAAGTTTCATACACAAGTGTAACGAGAATAAGGCGTGTAAAAGCAACCGAAGTCTGATATTCAGTCATTGTGGTTTTTAGAGTGGTAGTGTTGAATTTAAGGTGATATGATTTGATGCAAGTTTGTACACTAGTGTAATTATCAGAAAGTCACAGCTTATGAATCATGCAATGTTAATCATGATGATATAGTAACAGCTTTGATAATAAATCACTTCGGCTAACAATCCGTTTGTTGTGCATTTATGTGGCAAACTACTTCTACAGACAACTATCCCAAAGCCAAGCACTCTCAAACGGAATTTCATGCCTTTGTTAAGAGGGGGAAGTTAGGGTTGAAAACAGAAATCTCATTTTTAGAAAATTAAGAATTTCTGCCTATTTTTGTGGATATCGCAAAATGACCTGCCATACAACACGACTTTTTATGTCATGACACCTCATTTGTGACTTCATACACATACTTTGAAGATATTACAGGGGGAACATACCCTACCACCACTAAATCCTTGGCTGACTTGTCCGTTGATAATGTCACCTGTCCATTTTCATCTTTCATTTTTTTGTGTTATTGTTCACTCTGATAACAACAGGCATTGATTAAGCTTCTGCATATTTTCTTGTTAAATTTCTGTTTTAGTTTTATCTCCATGTGCACCTTGCTGATGATGAATACGTGGATAAAAATTTCCACCAATATCAACCATTTACTGTACTGCTTTGAAAATCAAGATTTGTTGGTTGTCCATTTCCATCCAATTCTTCTAAAAATGGCAAACCATAGGCTAGTGAACGAAGTTGCCGTTGACCCAGTTAGTCAATTGTCTTTATATTTGGATTAAAGTTACTTCCATTTGATAAATCAAAACTTTTATGAAACATTGGGGCACAATTTTACCATAGCAAAAGCGTTAAAAGGAAACACGATTTGATTGATTGGATTCTGGACATGTCCTTCAATAGTAGATGCTTCCATGGAACTGCACTTTGAGACTATATATTCTATAAAAGTTCACTACATAGCAGTTAAAATAATACGTCTATGGGGAGCACACTTTTTAAGGCCTTATTACAAACAAAACAAAAACTTACTGAAAGTAGTAGTAGTAGTTTTTATTTCTAAACACGATACTGTGTGTGAGAGTTTACCTTCCATAATTTATAACTGAATTACACTAATTGTTTACTTGATTATAACAAAAAACAAATGTCAGGTGTCATCACAAAGTGAGTCGTGTTGTACAAAAAAGCAAAGCGAGTTAATGTTATATTCTGATAGACAATATTATAAGCTTTAATTTGTTTTTTAATTAAGTTCATAGGTTGAGTATAACCAGAGAAAAATACTTTTGAAATATGTATGAAAAGATACTTTGGAGAAAATCAACTTTAAAGATAAACAACTTTTGACCTGTTTGTAAAGGTTTTTAAAAAATAACCTTTACAAAATTTAGCTCAAAAACATGTTTATTATAAGTAAAACATAGATATGATGTTTGTAATCATACATTTTAAGTATTTTTTTTAATGTTTCAAAATCACCTGACGTACAACACACTTCATTTTGTCATGACACCAAACAAATATGAAACCCTGTGATTTGAAAATTTAACAACATAATTGGTCTATAAAAGGTGCAATCATCCAAAATTAATTGATGCATCAAAACATTAACATGATACCAATATCTTTACAAAAATAAAAGAGTACACAAATTAGCAGCAAACATAAATTTTCCTGGCACACAAATAAATATGGAATGTACATATAATAACGCACACATTATTTGTTAACAATTAAACTTTCATCTTTTACACATAATATATATATTTACAAAATTATTTACAATGAAGAAATAAATTTATAAAAAAAAACTTATCAATATTGTAAATCACATGCAAATCTGATATAAATCTATAAAAAATATACACAATCAATTTGATAGCATTGTTACACTGATTTTACATCTAGGATTAATTATTTACATTGTAATTTGTACATTTCATCTAATATAGTTATTTTTATACCCAAGATATAAACTCTATCACAGCATAACCGTTACACCTGCCAGGTACTGCGAAGACTATTCATGGATTTCGTTCGAGCCATTTGACTGTAAAAAAAGAAAAAAATACACTATCAATCAATCAATCAAAATGAACGTTTATTTCTCTTATCACATAATTAAAAAACTTGATGAAATGTATACATTTCATACATTTACATACTGTACATAAAAAAAGAAGTAAAACCCAATAAGCAGAGTTTGTGAAGGCTAGAAATCAATTGGAGTAACGTATTAACTATATTCTTTCAAAAAACCAAACAAACATCATTTTGGAAATGAATGTCAAATGAAAATCAAACCAGTTAAAGACTTCTTAAGAATTCATTTAAGAAGCAAGATTGTATGAGGATACTAATAGTAGGGTCCCTTAGCCGCTTAATCGTTACAAAGGAAGCCTCATGCCAAATTTGGCGCTTTTGTCCACCGTGTAACGATTCGGCCAAAAATTGCTGTTAAGGAACCCTACTATAAATGTTTTTAGCTTTTTTTGAAAACAAAGATACTATGATGAAGCATGTATATTTGTATTACACAACAATAAAAATTGCAACATTAAAACATGTTTACTGATGCAGTTAAACTCCTCTAATATAATTTTCATACTGTAAAAACTCGTTAATAATTGTTGTTTGAAATTTGTTATAAAATTAAGTTGGACCACTAAATTTCAACGTTTTACTATGCTGTTTTGTGAATTTGTCCTTGAAATTTTTAGGTCCACTCGAAGCAGGCTTTAGTACCTCACTCCTGTTGTGTTTGTTGTTTAAAAGCATCCAGTGTCAACAGTTTTGAATGGACATGCATAACTTTTGTACACATAAACTAGAGTTCATCGTCTTTTTTTAAGTTATACTCCAGGGTGTCTTCTAGACCATAAAACAAAATGCATTTCCTGAAGTTCTGTGCAATACAACAACAGTAGAACCTCAATTATGCATATTGTAAGAAACCAGAAGGGATATGTAAATCCAAGGGTTTGTAAAATTGAGCTATTGTATGTTTATATTTTGTTCCTTATTGGTTCATTTATTTACTACTACCTTGATTTGGAGATTTTCAATTATTCTATATACTGGTTAATTTGTACACATTTTTACATCATGAACTGTTTAAATTCAATGTTCAAAGCAAAAATATTACAATGTTAGCTGCTTTTAGGCGTTTGTTAAATTGAGGTTTCATAAAATTGAGGTATGTAAAATTGAGCTTCCACTATAGTAGCACTAATCGCATGTGTGGCATGGTCAGTTAACATCGTTCAACAGGACTGTTCTAACAAAGCGAACAAGGTATTGAGTTTAATTCCATCACAGGAGATCCTATTCATTTCTTTTCAATTTAAAAATATTTTAGTTTGTATGAATGAGCATTCTAATTATATTATTGAAAATTGTTTATCTAATTTGCTATTACAACCCAAAATAAAAATAATCAGAGGTAATTGCAGTTTAAAGCTAAGACCCAGTGAGTGGTGGCTTTAGTGTTATCAAAATTTGCATCTGTTATTTTTACTTACACATTTCTTGATGGTACCGCTCTTGAATTTCTTACTCGTGAAGGAAGAGCAGCAAACGGTGTCCTATGCTCAGATGAAGATCTAGAAAATTAAAAGTAAATTACATTTTACTGTTATACAGCTGAAATTGCTTAAATCAACATTGCCTAAGTAAAATTTATGTTTCATGCTGGACTGATCTGGGGCGGATCCAGGGTCCACCAAAGGGGGGGGGGGGGACTTTTTCAAGTCCAGGTGGGCGTTGTTGCCGGTTTTGTTCTGGCCAGCAAAAAAAATAAATAAATAAAAAAGGTAATTTCCCCATTTTAGTTCTCTGGAACCCTGGATTCAATGAATTCAACTTTTACTTTATTATTTTTCTACATCTAACAGCAAGTAACTCACAAATTACAGGATGGATACACTGTATCATGCTTATAAACTAAGAGTCATTATAGTAGTGCAGTTAGTGCCACAAAAATGACCAAGTTGTGCATTTTTATACCAAGGCATGAAACTTGGCACAAATTTTCTCCAATATGTGTAGATTCAAAATAGATGTGGTGCCAAAAGTTCCAATGTCCGCTATGGCTGCCATCTTGAATTCAAAATG
>JAOTQE010015687.1:0-22418 GCA_025631205.1 Nesometra sesokonis | reverse complement strand
TTGATTTTTCACAATTTATTTAAAATACCCCTCTTTCAGACAATTTGTAAAAGAATAGGGATTCTATCTTGTAATTTTAACTATCCCCCACTTAGCAATTTACATCTACTTCACCAATAATTATGATAGATAAAATGAATCGTATATATTCAAAAACAGGGCTGAATATACTTTTTATAATAAACTAAAATATATATAAAGGAAGATATTTTTTTTGGGTAAACCTGCCCTTTAAAGATAACTACTGGCCAAATTATGGAAATAATGTGAAGTTAAAGATATAAAATTTGGCACCAGTAAGTACTCGGGTGCAAAAACATTTGAGGCACATGTATTACTAACTTTTTAAAAAGTTATTATGGTCTTATGACAATCAATTTTTATAAGCCGTGTCCACCATAGCAAACTTTACAAACTGGAGCAAACTCTGAGGTTGGCAAGAAATGTTTCCAAAATTTGCCTATGTAGACCAGTTGATAAACCTGAGAATGGGGAGGGGGAGGCACACTATTTCCAACTGGACATTAATTTCACAAGCAAAAAAAAAATGTTACAGTCCTTATTTTTCATGTTTTTTGGCTTGTTTCTGTCATAATTCTGCTTTGATGACCTTTTTTTTGTGGGGGAGGGGGAAATTTACCACAATCATAATTTCAGTGGTAAAGTGTTAGCCCATAATCATAAAATTATAGGTCTATCACAAAAATTGTTGATATAGGACTAGGCCTAATCATATCACAAGAAAATGACTACTGCAGCAGAAAAAAAGTTCACAACCTGGGTTGCCTGCTTTACTAGGCCTACTACTAGCTTGCATTGACTAAGGATGTTCATTTTTAAACACTTTTTGTCTTTAGTGGAATAACCCATTGCTATAAAGCAGTTAATTATATTTAGTAATAGTGTCAAAATGGAATGCAAATGCAAAACTTCCATGAACACTAAAAAGTTTTTTTTGTGATAATTTCCCATTATCACAGGGCAAGGAAACCAAAAGTATTTTCCCATGATTATTTGAAATCCTGTGGCCTGCGACCCATATTTTTAGAAACTGGTATTCTTGGGCAACACAAAGATTTTTTATAGACTTAATCATACTTTCAAATGTATCTCACTATGCAAAAATAAAGCGGGAATATAATTAAAATAGTACCGTATGGTACAGGTATCATTATCCTTTGGCATTGGATAATCTATCTTACACAGTTAATCCTGTTTAAGGATTATCTACCTGCTAAAAATACCTGCCAATTAGGTAAAACGCAACCTTGGAGTTGTCACTGACAATTCACCTATAACAGATGTATATACGAAGAGACCTGGTCGCTCTTGGGTCATTGGCCAGAAAAGTATACAAAGATTGAAACATGTGAAGAATGCGAGGATTTGTTAATTATAAAAGAAGAGGAAATTATTCTTAAAAGGATTTAAGTCAATGGGATAAAATGCCAAGCATTTTAAAAAGATTGGAGTAGGAACGTGGCTAGGTGGTTTAGGCTCACAGAGTTCAAGTTAACTAGTAGGATTTCCTCCTAGCTTAAAATAACCTTTAATTAGAGGTAAAGGTTTAATAGAAAAAATCAATAATAGTAGTAGTAATTAATAATAGTAATTATAGCATTACATGTGAAATTTATAAAATGCTTATTGCCAAGGCATCTAAGCACTTCAAAATTATTATCCTCCCCCAGTCATTGGAACACAATCCATTTGTACCTCTAAAGTACCCATTAATACTCCTTGGCAGAGAGTGGCAATGTGGATGAAGTGTCTTGCCTAAGAAAACTTGCTTTGTGCACCTGAGCATATTTTATCCACATTGCTTCAGTCTTTCCAGCTGTACCATGGGTACTAGCCAATTGCTAGGAAGTAACCTGCAATGGATTAGTGTCAAAATACCCATCTTATGCATACATCACATTTTCTCGCGCATGAGAAAGAATTAAACAGTAACATCTGACCAATAAACCCCCAAAAAGAGGTGAAATTGCCATTATATTTACAAAAATCTTGGTGTTTTACACGAAAATAATCCCCAAAGTTGCTTTTCAAAATGATGTTTGGTACTCTTGGTGGGCGGTTGTCTCATGCATTGAGCTCTAAAAAAAGTTGGCAGATAACATGTTGGTATGGCTTGATTAACATTAAAATTTGTTTCTTTCCTTTGAAAAAATAAAACTCTCCAACTAGGTGGGTCTACCATGTTGCATTACTATGAAGATCTACCTAGCAGCACAGTAGTGTTATTGGTACCTTAAGGTCATTAAGTGATTGTTGTGATGTCAGTTTTAATTAGTCTGAAGCTCTATTAATGGCTGTATTTCCTATTTATATTTCCTATTGCTGACACCATATCATTGGTAGCCTCCCTTGAGAGGAGAGATGACTTTGTGTTGAGAAATTTATGGGTTTTGCTCATAATAGGATAATAATGTTAATGTTATATGTGAATGAAAGTTTTCATAGGTTTAACCCTGTTGACTACCTAGATCTACCTTTTCACTACCATTATCTACCTTGTTAACCCTAGTTGGAGGGTGTTATTTTTTTCAAAGGGTTGCTTCTCATGCAGACTGGTACTTGAAATAATTTAAGAGTTATTTGCTGGACCAGGTAGAATAGATAAAGGTGTGGTTAGTTATTTGATATAATGAATCAAAAAGTTCACTCAACCTTTTGTTGCAGTATACTTTCACTTATCCTACTTCACTAGACTCCAAAGTCAGTCAGCTTTTACGGATAACTTCTTTCCTTAAGTAAAATATATATAATCTATAAACCAAATGCTACTAATACATTTATAGTAATATAAATAGAGGAATTTAGAGTATTTTTAGTCCTTGTAAGTTAAGGTAAAGAGAAATACAATACATCACAAGGTTAAATTGATTTAAACGGTCTTGGTAATTCACAATTTGGATTTAAATGGCATGTAATTTTGTTTTCCGGTTCTTGTTTCTAAGCCTTATCAATTACTAGAATCCAGGAAAATTCAGATTGGCTGTGTATGGAATTTATACTAATGGTGTAGGACTATTGGTACTAGAATTTATATTGTGTCAATCCTTGTGTTCCTTTTAGGGCCTTAAAAATGAACTTGTTGCCCCACACAACCGACCCAATATACTGAAAATCGGATTAAGACATATTTCCTAATTTTTTTGCCATAAATGTATAAAATTATTCTGAAAGTTTTAAGAAATACTTAAAGTTAACCCAAAAAATTATATAAATAAAATTCAAGTTATTAAAAATAGCCTACAGTAACAGGTGCCTACTAAAAAGATTTTCTGACTGACTGGCAGACCAAAATTTTCCAAAATTCTGTGCTTACAGGGGTTGCGGAACGTTTTTCAATTAGGGGGGACAAAGTAAAATTTTTCTGAGCTGCCCTACCCCGGTTAGAGTTTGAAGAGCAAAAAAAAAATAAAAAAAAAAAAATGCTAAGGCCTTAATTTTCATAATTACTATATTATTTACATGCTGTTTTTTAATTGTGGATCGTGAATTTTGTTGTTGGAATGCCATTTCAGGGGGACTGTCTCCTCCCCCCCCCCCCTCCTCCCCCTTCCGCCGCCCCTGTGTGCTTAAACAAAGAAGATTTTTTTTGTAAATATCTATGACTACTACAAACCTACCACCACTACAACTAGTGGTCAAGTGATCCATTGTTAAAGCTCGGAGCACTCGGAGAGCGCATTCCTCCACCAAGCGCCCAAAATTCTAGCGAATGCAGCATTAACCGTTTAAAATTTCAGCACACACTGCCATTTTTGCAGAGGTCCCAAGTTGCAAACAAAGAATTCCTGGAGATTTTCTTGTGGTCGTCCTTACACAATTTGTAATGTGTACATGCTATAAAATGTGTGTAAAATACCCTTGTTTAAACACATTGCTTATCACTAAACAGTAGTTTCTAATTTTGTCTCCGTTAATGGATGCCATTACTCTTCAGAAAAAGCATTTCTAAACTTCACATTTCCTTATTGTCAATCAATATTTTGAAAAAAATAGGCCAAAAATATGATCTAATTGTGAAAATGTTTCAAAACCTGGAGATTTTCCTGGAGAAAACTAAATTCCGGGAGAAAATTTGATAATTCCAGGAGCCCGGGAGATAATAAAAAAATCTTGGAGGCTCCAGGACAATCCTGGAGACTTGGGAGCTCTGTTTTTGTTGATTTTTGCGTGTTACTAGTTACAGTTCAGCATTGATTTCTTGTCAATAAGAATAACGATTCTAAGAACAGTGTATAGAAAGTAACAGTAAAGTTTACAGCAATCTAGCTAATAATTTGCTTATATGAAAAATTTGCTAGGCTACTTAAGTAAACAGAATTGGTCTAATCATTTTTTCCACTGTATCTCAGTTTGCTATGTTAAAAGCTACTAGTGGAGAAGGGCAACATGTTATTCAATGTATCTAAATGTACATTATAATAATCATTAAATATATGTTTATGCTATCATTCATTTTGTTCTGATCATCTCCCAAACTGGCATAGGGGCCTCATTAGGTATGCACCTCCTAAGACTAATGACGCTCTCCGTGACCCTGACAATGGCTAATACGTCACTATTCTATAATGCAAGGAAATAATCCCGCTGTTTCTTAGAGGTTTTCACCAGCATGGTTCTATTGTAAATCAGTCATGTTCACTTTCATTGAATTCGGCAGTTTACAAGTTAAACATTGTTTCTCTCATTATTCTGTTTTCCTTGACAGATGCTAAGGGTATTAAGGTTCATTACAAACTTTCTCTATTTAAATTCCACCAGGTTGGACCGTTTGTAATAGAAATTAAACTGTTCGATTTATGTTGCTAATTATAGGAGCATTTTGGACAAAATCATCCTTGTCATTACTTATTACTTAATATGTATAGTTGAAAGCTTTAGGGACTTAATACTAGGACATGCAATCCCCTAGATTATACCTCACTTTTTTAATTTCTTAGAACTAGTTGTCAGCAATTAAGCAAATGAGCAGGAGGAATATAGAATAGGTTCAGACCATTTGTGGGAGAGTCAAGCCAAAGAGGCATAAGTCGAAAAATTAAAAATTGAGTTATTTATAAATGATGAAACTACAAAATTATCTTTAACATGCAAAAAAACTAGAGTGATCGCTCACCTGGTCAGTGCTTCCACTGCGATTTCGGGGAGTAAAAGCATCCTTCCATAATATTAAGAGCACTAGTAGGCCAGATCGCATGGATTTAACTAAGGTTTTTATTCGATTTTGCAAAAAAAAAAAAAAAATAGGCAGACACTACTGTTTTGGGACTCTAACCCATTGACAATCGCTTTTGTAGAACGGCCATGTTATACGATGTAACCGAGCTACTCATGCACTTGTTGAAATTAGCCGTATTTTACACTACTCGATGAAGTGGGTTTTTTGTTTTCTGGGTCTAGTGAACACCCTGGGGTGTAACTTAAATAACGGGCGATGAACGTTAGTTGGGAATGGGGTCTAATTTATGTCTAGAAAATGTCAAGTATGTTCAAAACTGGCGACGCTGGATGCTTTTAAAGTTATGATCTCAACAACACCAACAACAACAACAATAACAAAAACATGAGTGAGACTAGTGTTTTTTTCTGTGTTGCCTTAAAATCTTTGGAAGACCCGCAATTTTCTGGACAGTGGCGGCGCCAGGACTTCCGTGACAGCAAGGCTGCCCACGACAGGTAGGACGAAATTGAGGGTGGGGATGTTCCCATTTTCTATTTGACAAGCCAAAAGAAAAACGGTATTTGCCGTATTTTGTGTGCTTTTTTTTAGGGTGTTTGATATATTGGGAGCTCAATGTCCCTTTTTCCCTTTTTTAAGTTTACTTCTGATAAAATCTACAATTTCTCCCCTACAATTTCTTACTTTTATACACATGATATACCTGCCACCTGTTTTTGGCTCCAATGTGTGATATAAACCCTCACCACCAGTACTGGGCCACATTATTTACTATTTTGATCTGACAAGCACAAAAATAAAAACGTCATCTGACCAATTTTTTTGCCATTTCTGTATAAATTACCACTGTTTTGGAGGCTGTTTTTATCGTATTTTACTCTTTATTGTCTCATGTATGAGAAAAACTATTGAAATAACTCATTATCAGTGAGAATTCTCCTAATTTGTGAGAAAAATTATTTATGCGTAAAACGTCCAAAATAGGCTCCAATGCGTGAGACTCGCGCTTAATTCGTGAAAGTTGGCAGGTTTAACATGATATTTGACAGTTGTGAATTTCAATTTCTTTTTAGTGTTTTCGTATCATTGTTTATCTTGAGTTCAATTGAATTGCTTGATTTGTTTGATTGAGTGATTGTCATTTTTTAATACCTACTTCAGATTTCTTTCCTGCTTGACCTGTCAAAAATCAACCTACATAATAGACCATCAATTTAGGCTTTCTTAATTTTAAGTGCAATACTTAATTATATCTGGTCGCTAAATATATAAATAGAATTTTCTTCGTCAGCAGTAAATAATGATTATCAAATAACAGGAACACAGGTATAATTTTCTGTCAATTTTAATAAGGTTTCCTATTTTGGACAATTTTATTTATATTTTGAGGTGTCAAGTAGTTGACCTATATAACATTGTGTTAATTTAATCTCTTGACTCATTTTACTATACCAACTCTTGAGAGGGTCCTCATAGAGAGGCCAGGTCTCTCAATGAAAGCCTTGTATTTTCACAATTTAATGAAATATTATATATCGTGGCCCTTAACTTTCGGAGTTGGGTTGTTTTCAATAACTATATTGTTTTACCCTTGGCCATTGGAGAGGGTATTATAATTGGCTCTGTCTGTCTGCTAGCGTGTATGTCTGTATCTGAAAAACAAAAACTGGCCGATCGATCTCTACAAAGGGGATTCCCTTTGAAAAAATGGGTAGTTTCTCTTGAAAGGGAAGCTGACCTCCTAAGCAAGACTGGTATATTAGTTTTCATAGGGTTAACCACCTATGCCTACCTTGTCACTACCATTATCTACCATGTTTACAGAGTTAGGCAGGAAAAAACAAATTGTACCCAGTTGTTTGAAACCTGTCGTATTGTGTTTGAGGTGCCACAGTTACAACAATGTAGATTTCAATAAAATATTATTACCACAGTAGAATTGCTATTACTATTTTTATTATTATTGTAGATAAAAATATTCCATAGAGCTGTAATAATTAAACCTGTATTTGCCTTCAGTGGCACACATTTCAATAAAAATTGATTTTTTTGTTGATCAAAAAATCTATTGAAGTAGCATTTTGGCCAATGACTTTTATCATATAATAATGTCTGTTTTCTTTCATCTTAATTGTCATAATTACTAATTTTATAATAATTGGAAATTCATTGAACACAATAGTAGACATTAATAGAGAGAAGATTTTATTGACCACAAATGTTAACCTGTTATCATTTTTTTTTGTAACTAACGCCTCTTAGAAGCACTTTCATTATCAAATTCAACACGTTTTTACTTTAGATTGAATGTGAAAAGCGGAGGCAGTTGATGGGTTGGGTCTGTCAGTATATCACTATGTGTCCAATAGTATCAGTTTAGCTTAGTTTTTTAAAAAGCGGTCGGTGCAAACATTTATACATTCTTGAATACCATCCAACATTTCAAGTCCAAAAACTGCCCAATCATGGTATGACCGCCTTGATCATACGCAGGCCTTCGATGCTCGTGCCGTGTCTCTGTCCATGAATCACTGACCAGAAAGGAAGTGGAATTCTCATTTTCTCGCCCCAGTATGTGAAAACCGTCAGTTCTCGGCACCGAAAATACATTTGGACATGAAGGTTTGTAGACACTTGAAAACGTGTAGACAACTGGTCAACTGGAAACAACATTTCATCAAACTAGACCTTGCTAAAATAACCTACATATCGCATCTGGCTCCTCCATCCACATTTGCTTTACCTAGTTAAAAAGAACAACTGCATTGACAAAGAATGATAGATAATGTAAACGAATTAGAGGGTGTTTTATTAATTTATGGTGCTTTCTCACCAAAGAATTATCATTTTCCCAGAATATACGATAGAAAGCAAATGTTTTCGGTTTGGTGTTTTGTGCACGATAATTATAAAAGTACAGAAAATAGGATGAGGTTTTAGTTTTTTTCAAAGTACATTATTTCTGTAAAATATTTATTAGTTTATTAAGCATAATGAAACCATTTTTGCATTGAAATAATTATTATACATTCAACTGGTCGAATCCAAAGTTGCATTGAAAGAAATGACTTAGAAATTGTTAATTTAATAGAAAAATAAATTTGACAAAAACTTTTTCGAAAAAAGGCAAAGCCAAATTAGGCAAAGTTGACTCTATTTTATATTTTAAATTAACATTTAAGTTTATGTGTGTGCTTAAATAATATGTGAGGTCTCACCACAAAATGAGTCGCATTGTAGGTGAGATGAAATTGAGATAATCGCCAAAATGGGTCTGAAGTCAAATTTTTGAGAAATTTAGTTTTAATCAATTATAGTAGTATAGTGCTTATGTTTATATAATAATTTTTATGTTACTATTAC
This sequence comes from Nesometra sesokonis, assembly GCA_025631205.1. Taxonomy (NCBI): domain Eukaryota; kingdom Metazoa; phylum Echinodermata; class Crinoidea; order Comatulida; family Antedonidae; genus Nesometra; species Nesometra sesokonis. Next base: position 13,858 of record JAOTQE010015687.1, on the reverse strand, counting down.
TCCATTTCATAAACTTTATTTAATCATGAATCATGCTCGTTCAGTCAAGAGACTGTTCTTTTACGAGTTCGTGAGTAAAAGAAGCGTTAAAGTTTATTGCCCTATTTGTGTGTTTGACGATTCTTTTCAGTTGTAGATTTTCGATAGTTGGATAAATTTTTAAGAAAAGGAAAATTTTAGAGAGGTGCACAGGTACTTTACTGGGTGTGACCCTCTCAAAGTCTGACCCTCTGGGAGTCTGACCCTCTGGGAGTCTGACCTGTTAATATTAATTACGTTCTAGAATACAGGTTATAATCTAAATCATCTCCAAACCCATGGAGAACTGGGCTACATTCTATCTCAAAATTTGTCTAAAAAATTTGTTGCCCAACATAACTGACCCAAAATCTTCAAAATCGGATTTAGACCCTCCCTTGAAAAAAAAACATGGTAGATAATTGTAGCGACATAGTAAATATAGGTAATTAACAGGGTTAACTCTATAAAATCTACCATATCAAGTGAGACTACCAAGGAATGCAATGCTCTACAAATACATAAGAAAATGCAGCCATTACTTAGAATAAACCTTCCGATTAATTAATTAATTAATTAATTAGAACTGACATCATAACAAACAAGCAATTACTTATTGGCCTTATAGCATTAATAGCATCAACAGACAGGGTAATTATATACTACCTAGTTACTAGGTAGATCTCAGTGGCATTAGGTAGCTCTTCCTAGTAATTTAACATGGTAGAACTATAGTACCTAGTCAGAGGGTGTTATTTATTTCAAAGGGAAGTTCTCAATGAAAAGGAATAATAATAATAATACAGTCAACTCTCCCAATACCGGACCGGCAATTATTTTCCGGTTTTCTGGAAAGTCCGGTTTTCTGAATTTAGAATTAAGATAATAGAATAGGAATAGAAAAAATTTGGGACTTTTAAAAAAGTCTGGTTTTTCGTGAATTCCGGTTTGCGGAGAGTCCGTTATTGGGAGAGTTGACTGTAATATGTATTTACTCTTAGCAATTTCACAATCTGTCAAGGTATTATTACCCCAGTCATTCGAAATCTGTGAAACATACAACTCTCAAGGGAATATTCTAATTTTGTGCGTGTGTGTTTGTACTTGAACCTCCTGGTATGCCCCGCTCCTGGGTTTACAGAGACCATACAGTGCCTATCCCTAAGGACATTAGAAAAATGACCAACAGAAATGGTTGAAATCCGGACGATAACAAGGACGTATTGTATCCTGAATTTAAAAAATGAGCAAATGAAGCATAGAGTTTTAGATGAAATCAAACAGTTTATATCTTTGCTCCCTTTTTTGACTTATTGTTGTTAGGCCAGTCGATATAGTATTAAACTTGTAATCTGAGAGTTACTTAGTTTATCATGTATCCAATTCCTTTTGAATTATCGCCATTTGTTCAGAGAAAATGTATTAGATTTAAAATTATTATACAATTATTTCTTGGTTATTATTATCTTACTAGGAATAAGCTAATTGAAATTAAATAAAAACATAACATCTATTGCCAAAATATATTATATTCTATTTATAATGGAACAATAAAGAAAAAAAATGTGAATGAGTCTCTGTTTCATTCTGATTGGATTGCCTGTATATTATTGGTTGAAATAAATATAATTGCTAAATGATTATGATATGTTAAATATGTTAGTTGTAAAATTAAATTAAAAAAATTTAAAAAAAACAAGTGGTTACATGAAAATGTATTGTATTCAAATGAATTTTTAGATTAGTACCGTATATGGATCACAAAAATGCATTGGTCATGATTTTTATTTAGAACTTTTAAAACTAGAACAATTGAATTAAACTAAATCTAGTGACCTATTTTACTTGATTTGACAGCAAATCTCGCCAAAATTGTCTCATTGAATTTGTCAGCCATCAGCTTTATGTGTCCAGCGACTCAAATCAACTTAAAGTCCCGCCTGTCCAAATAATCACCCTGTCCCCCCTTAGCCATTTGTCCCTGAGATGTTTTTCCCCTTTCCTCATTTGATTACTAACGAAGCGAATTAAATGGATTGTAATCTGTAATATCATGCGTTTTGATTGGGCAGTTGTTTGTTGACAGATCCATCCATGGTTGAACCCTTGCCACCCCTTTTCTGCTCTTTTTCTATGTGTCCGTGCGTCAATTGTGCGTTCTAGATATTTTGGATTTTTCAATTTAAGTTATTTATATGTGACATCATATTGACATAGTAAAATGACTTGTGACATTCTCAGTACTGCAATTTATTGTTAAATTTAATTCCAAATGAATTTACATAAACGCCCAAAGCTTTTATTGTTTAAGAAAAGTTTTTTTGGACCTTGACGGAGTTGTTTTTTTTTCAGGTAGACTACATGTCTCTTTTATTACACTGTGTTTATAAAAATAATTCCATACAAGAAACTATGTGCTACAATTAATTCAATTCAAAATTTCCAAGTTATGTCATCATCTCTCGTATGATGTATTTGCCACTGTGGCAGTATTCAGTATTTCGTAATGAATTCCATAAACATCATATTTTTTTGTTCATTGTTTTAGACACCATGGGTATCCAAAAGGATCACTAATCAACTTTCAAGAAAGTATAATACATACTCTAAACCATGAGATACATGCCATCATGTCAGGATTCACTATTTCGACATAAATTATGTAATCATTAGAAATCTATTAAAGATGATGACATAATTTATGACGAAATATTGAATCCTGACATGATAGTCTGTATCTCATTGCTTGGAGTATGTATTATATACTTTACAAGGATATATACTCATAGGTCCCAAGTTTGAGAAGTGAAAAATAAGGAGATTTTATGTCGGCTGCTTTGTCGATCACTTCACTTCAAATTTTCAGGAGAAAAATGTATTTTTCAGGAGTGCGGGAGATGACTCAAAAAATCAGGTGACTCCTGCCATTTTCAGGAGACTTGGGACCTCTGCATACTCCACAAATGTCCAAAATGAACTTACTTTAATGGGATTTTTCTGGTGGTTGTCCCCCAGCGTACGAGCCCGTTATGTGTAGATTGCGTCTAAAATAATAATAATAACAATAAAGTCTTTATTTTATAACGGAAAACTCATTCACTAAAATAATGTTCTTCCACAAGGCCATATCTTATGCTCAAATAAACGAGATAAGACAGGGATTAAACAAAAATTAAGTAAATCGATTTAAGTCACAAGATTAATACTTAAATATAAAAGTGTATTTATGAAGATATTGTTCTTTTAAATTTATTTAAATTTAGACATTTTTTTGCAGTCTGGTTTAAGTCATTCCATAATTGTGCACCACAATAACTAATACTTTTGTATTTGATATTTGGCTTATTTATAGGTCATTAGTGAATCTAGTGTTGTAAGTAGAATGCCTTTGAAAAAAGTTGTTAATCTGGAGTTAGATCATTCGTCATTTTGTACATCATCACTTTTTCATTAGAATTTAGTTTGTATTCAAGATTAGACCATTTAAATTCTTCAAGTGCCTGTGTACAATAGTCATATTTACGCTTTTTAGTTATAATTTTAGCAGCTCTTTTTTGTAGTATTTGAAGTTTATTACATGAAGGTTTGTTACATCTACCCCATATACTATTGCAATAGTCGAAGTGGAATGCAATTAGAGCATTATATAACATTAACTGTATGCATTATTTTACAAAAACAAAAGCGTTTTATTAATTGACAAAAATATATTTTCCAAAAAAAATTATTTATTATTAAGAGTTTCCTTTAGGTAAAAAATAATTAAGACAACTAGTCTTATTTTCACCATGGCTCAGGTAACAATATATGTACATTGAATGAAAAATGTACACAATTTTGTAATACCGTAACTGAATTTCTATGGTTGACAGCTTGTTACGAAAGTTGTGAATATTTATGTCTTGCAAAACTAAATCAGAAATTAGGTTATCCCACAAAAATAATTTCAAATCTTCTCATGCGTTTATTTTTTAATGAAAAAAATTGCGGAGGAAATAAGGCTCTTTACACATGTCAGAATCAGTTTTAAATTGACATCTTTATCAGATTAGTATGAAGTATATTTTTTTCACCTTTAAAAGATCATTCCTTTCAAACCCTTTTAAAAAATAACACCCTTTGACTAGGTAGGCCTACCATGTTAAATTACTAGGGAGATCTACCTAGAACCATATGGAACTACCTAGTAAGTTAGTTTATAATTATCCTGTCTGTTGATGTTATTAATACCTTAAGGTTTGTTCTAAATAATGGCTGTATTTTCCTATGTATACTTGTAGGGCATTGCTGACCATATCCTTGATAGTATCCCTTGATATGTAGTTTTTATTGGGTTAACCCTGTTAACTACCTATGTCTACCTTGTCGCTACCATTATCTACCATGTTAACAGAGTTATTTTTTTCAAAGGAAGTCCCAAAAAAATAAATTTGAATATGTCCTGTTCAAATTTATATTACTGTTTTACCATAAGTCATTTTATTACTTCCAAGTATATAAAAATGCAAAATAATAACATAATATTATTTTATTTTATTCTTGTGTGGATCCTAAAAAATAAAGCAGATAAATCGAATGCATGTTAGCTTTGCTTCTGTAAAGTGTCTAAATCTAGTAACCAAAGCGAGCCATGTGTGTGTGCATGTCACACGCAAAAAACAGTGCTTTACTGTGGGGAGAATTGCCTGGACGACACGCGTACAGAGATGATCTACAGCCTAGTAATTCAGTAACGAGGACGTATGGAAGAAATTTCCTAGGCCTAGCCTAAAATATTTTGAAAATTATTAGTTTTTTCCTCTTATAAACATTAAGTATTTTATTATATTTTTTGCTAAACCTTGCATTTATTGAATCAACCTGATAATCGTCTGAAGAGGTCCGGGATACGGACGAATATATACATAATTGTGAGTATTTTGCTTAGAAGCATTACTAAACGGGGCCGAAATGGCTAACTATTTTAAATTTAATTGCAATAAAAAAAATATATTTTTTGCATTTTTTTAATAAGAACTTTGAAATTATTCATTATATAGCTTTAAAACTATAATAAAAATATCCTATTTTTTATGTTTAAGAAAATTAGCATAAGAAATGATTTGTTAAACAATAAATTATAAAAACTAGGTTAGTGATTTTGGATAATGTATTTTATTATTTAGAGCATTTTGTTTATTCAATTTATAAAGTTTTGTTTATGCTATTCAACTTAAGAAACTTTGGATGTCCATTTATCCCCTGAAGAGAACTTTGTTTTCAACTATCTATTGTTTATGATTATTGACCACAGATAGGGACAAAAATATAGTAAAAAACACCATCCCCATAATTTAATTCAATTTATAAGTGTCAAATATAATTAACGTCACTCTAACATTTTATTCAGCATTATTACTTATATCCCTATGTCAGCAAAGTCTGTTATTAAGTGGAATTAACTTCCGTCTACCGAGATATTTCCCAACTGTATGCAACTTAGTCTTTAGGCAGTTCCCCCTTTTTCTCCTGATTTGTTCATCTTGTAGCTTGCGGCTTAATACATAGCATCATTTAGTGGATTAAAGTGCTGACGTGACGAGCTGGAGATGTATAGGTTTAGTTTACCCCCTTATTTTTACCTTCATATCTATCATTTACTATATTACTATAGGAAGTTTATATGACACCCGTCAAATTAAAAGCGTCCCAGGGGATCTGGCTGTTGTGAATGCTAAAACATTGTCAGCAAGATGTTACTTTACAGAGACTAAGGTTCACGTAATCCGACACAGTGAGCATGTGTTAAACGCCCTATCAAGACAGCGTTTATCTTTATGCTGTGCAAAAAAACTGTCGTTAGATTATTTTTACGTCAATTTTAATGTTACTCCCCGCAGTCAATTGCCACTTCGGCGTCCAATTCAATTAGCATTTGTTTCTAATCCATTGAAATCACCATTGCCCTTTGCAAGTCTGGCCCCCTTTTTCCGACCTTGTATCCCCGATGTCCCTCACCAATGGACTGTTGTCATGTCGGTTCAAATCTCGGTTGACCTTATCATCTCACTGTCCTGCATTTTTATCGGTTTTTTTTAGAATCTCAATGTTACGATTTATTATAACACAACACTTGCCTCTTAGGAGTTCTTAATGTCCTTTTTAATTTTGATAGGCGGAGCTTAAGATGTATTACAAGTTCTATTTAATATTTATTCTCAATAGAATATTAACATTTCAAATTCATTGTCACATTTAATTTTATGGTTTGTGGCAAACTGTTTGTTAAATGTGTTTATCTACATTTTAATTATTTATTTTGCTTATGAGTCTTTCATGTATTACACTTATTATTTAAATATAACTTATAATATTAGTTTAGTTCATTTAATATGTTGTATCCCTCTTAAATCCAATATATTTATTAATAGTTTCAGTGCTTTGACTAGAAATGAACTGATACAAAATAAATTTAATTTATTTAACGACCCCTATATTCACATATTATACAATATAAATTCATTCATTCACTTAATATTAGACTATGTTTGGGAGAAATTATACTTTATTTAACTAAAATTATATATGATATAGTATGGTATAACTTCATGTATTAATAAACTTTACACAAATAAGGAATTAGTAAAATGAAACTGGGTTTAATACATTATGGGTGTTTCAAAATAAATTATGAATACTGTATTAACAATTCTCTTGAAACAAAAGTTATCATAAAATAAAACTTTGTTAAATAAAAATTATCTTGAACATTACATCAGAATTTAAAAAAAACAACATAAAATAATGAAAAATAAAAATATCTTTAGATTAACACTTATTAACACAATATTTACATTTTCAAAATTATATTCGGGCTTTGGAGGTTGGAAAAAAAAAATTTTTATCTTGAATCACAAGTATTGATTTATGTTGGATGGTTCGCTAACAGGCAAAAAATAAAGTTTTATGTTTATTTCAAAATCCTGATTTTCTGCATTGTATTGTTTGAGAAAGAAGGTATAAAAAATTTCGCCTAATGTTGATATTTAGTTGTCATGTTTAGTTACTTTATTTTTGACTCGCTAATGTGGTTAACAAGTCTTTAAAGTACCTTAGTGGTTTGTGGTGCATAAACAAAATTAAATGTTAGAAAGCTTTTTTTATCGATGTCAAGGAAACTATAAGCAAACACATCATGTAAAACATGCAATGTTATGTCTTATCTCTGTGTAACATTTTGACAATATTTAAAAGAATAATGATAGATCTGTCAATTTATATATTCTACGTGTACTTTCAATATTGGAAATTTGATATTTTTTTATTTAAATTATTACGAACATAAAAAACCAAGATAGGCCTAAATGTGATGTCCATTATCCTAGCCCAATATGTTAAAGAAAATAATTTATGCCAATTTATTATATTATGTGGATTCACATTTCCAAATATAATATACAATGTATTATATTATTTTTTTATTTTAAATACAACCACTTCAATTACATAAAAATTGAATTGCTTTTTTGGTAGATTTTTTTCATAAAATATTTATTTAATTCTTAATGAAAAATGACTTATTCAATAATTTTCTTCCAACACAGAAAATTTGGATTTGGAATCAAATTTTATTTTTATTTTTGGCTTGTTAGCAAATACTCTGACATAAATAACTCATTTTTGAATAAAAAGTGTAAAAAAATATTTTTGTTGATCACCACAAATATTTTTCTAAAAATAGAAATATTGCATTAATAATCCTTTTTTCACAAAAATTAATTCTTTTTATTTTATTCTCAGCTTTATAAATACGTCTTGCTAACTTAAAAATAAATTTCATTCTTTAGAAATAGTTGAAAATGTTAAACAATTTTTTTTTTAGTAATAGGAAGAAAATAATCTGTAATATAAAATAATTTTATTATGTCCATATTGTTAATCATTGTGATGTTTCTTTTTTTTTTTTTAGTTTATATCACTGTGTGAATTTTACAATATTTTTTATTTTAAAAATATAAGTTTATATAAAATTTTGCAATCACTTTTTCTTGCAGCAAAAAAGAAAACTGCGTGTTTTTATCTCCAACACATTTTATCCTGGAAAACCCGATGCTGGAGAGGAAGAGGAAGGTGCAGTTGCATCATGGGAACTCCGAGTCGAGGGTCGTCTGCTTGATGATGTGAGTAATTTGTTTTCAAATCTAATCAAATTAATCAAGGAAAAATAAATATTAACTTAATTGAAATAGAAAGATGTTAACTTAATTAAACGTTTCAATAATAATAATATAAAAAGTAAAAATAAGGTTACAAAAAGGTTTGTGTACTGTAAAATTGTAACAGTATATAAAACAGTATAAACTTAGAAGTAATTTCAGATACTATTCTCATTCTAGGGTCAATTTTTTCTTAGCCAAACTGATTAAAAGTTGGCGATTTTTTTAGCCAAGTTTAATTTTTTAGCCAAATTTTTAAAAACACCATAAAAAACTGATAAAAATGTCTGTAAAATCAACAGTTTTTGGGATTTCCATTTAGCCAATTTGGCGAAAGAGTTCATTTTTATTTTAGGCACATAAAAATTGCAGTAACCATCGGCGACTGGGTAAATGTTTAGAGTGAGCATAGAGAGATAGTTTAAACTGTTTCATTAAAGTAAAATGAATTGTTTAATATATTATTTAAAATGAGATGTTTTCATGTTTAAATAATTTTATTTTATTATACATACATCAATTTAATGTGCCCATAAAAAAAATTATTAGTTTATCACACCATAGCATGAAAAACTGATGAGGGCAGGTTTTTTTTAACCAACCCTCCGATGTTTTAGTGATCTCACGTTGGGCCAGATCGCCTATCATTATTTGAGACTCATGCAAATACGATGCCCATACCAGCGCAACAGCCTACAGCAAGTACTGATCATTGCCTAATTTTTGTATACAGTACATCGTTGTGAGCTTGAGAATTGTTCATATTAGTTTATGTTAAGAAAATCCAAAGCATTTCAAGTGAAAATTAATTTAAAAAAAACGATTGTTTGAATAGTGAAATTAGATTTTTTTTAAATTGGGATTTTTCCAAAAGTGATAAGCTAATAATGGTTTTTATGGTGCCTTAATGTCTGTATTATTTTAACTTTTTGAATTAAATTTCCCCATTTTATTTTTGTAAAAACCCCAGTATGTTTTTTTAAACATTAATGATATATCTGCATAACATGTTAGTCTTTTTTCCACTCAATCATTTAAATATCTGTTTGAATTTACTAATCCAACTGACCAGGCATGCGCTCCGAAGTACGATGCAAAGCAAAAGAGAAAGTTCTCATCGTTCTTCAAAAGTCTCGTCATCGAACTCGACAAAGACCTATACGGGCCTGATAACCATCTGGTTGAGGTAAGGAGAACTGACAACTAACAAAAAATAAAAATTTATAATAAACGCTTTTTATATCTGATTGTGATTTTTATTGGTAAAAGACAACTGACATCTGATGAAAAATAAAAAGACAATCTATGAGTAAACAGTTCTAAAATTTTATATAAATTCTATTTTTATCCGATCGTGGATGAATTTTATTGCTGAAAGCTGGACATAAAAATTGAGCAGTCAGACACTTCAGGCAAGCCAGCAGAGTATAACAACCTTATCCAGCGGTGTTTTTGGTTTTCTTTTTTTTTTCTTTTTTTTTTATTTACGATTTTCTGATTTTTGTTTTCTCGAAAAAGTGAAAAGAATCCAGTAGAAAGTTTCATAACGTTATAAGCTGCGCTTCGGAATTTCTTTTTGTCCCTTTTTCCTTAAAATTACTGTAATTATATTTTTGTTGTATGTGTGTCAGTAGAGTATGTAAAATTGAATGGAAAGAAAATTTTATTTGAAGTAACTAAATTCAAAGTATCTAGTAAAATAAATCAGGAGAGATGAAATAAATTGAAATTAATATTTATAGTGACGCTGTAGCTTTGTGGTTAGCATGCTTGCCTTCCAGTCCTGAGGCCTGGGATCGAACCTGGCTGTACACCATGGTGGTGCACGGGGACCTTCACCCCCCGTCGAGGAGAAATTTACGATTTCATTGTGGCCTAGTAGGTCCAGTCGAGCCCCGAAATGTACCAAACGGCCGAAAAATGCACGCTACATATGGCAAATAACAGGTTTTTAACAGCCTTGTCAGACTAACCGGGCACACGCCCACCTCGCGCTTTGCCTATTTGTCGGGGGCCGTCGGGATTGCCCTCCCTGTCAGGGGCATTGCCCTGCCGTCAGAGAATTCCTAGCGCCGCTACTGCTGTACACCAGGTTATTTCCCACAATCTAACAGTACCACACGTAAATCTCACAATGAGAGTTGGTTTAGAAAGCATGACGTAGAACTCGCCCTAAGTGGCGAGAAAACTCGCTGTTGGATGTGACGTAAATAAAAAAAAATAGCAATAGTTGCTTTCAACTTGTGATCAACAATTGATCCTTGGAATTACGCGCATTTAAAGTTGTGTAACTATAGTGAAAGAAAGAAAAGGTTAAATTTGTTGTAATGCTTTATTATGCTATGTAAATACAATTAAACGCATTACTAGTGATTGTAATAACACTACAACAATCGGAACATCTCAAGGTCCTCGTATCTAGATCATAGTTTTGTATTTGATCTAATTTCTCTACTTGTTTGTTTATATACAAACAAATGCCTTATTTAATTATTTGTAGGTCGAGGATTTAACATTGGTTCATCACACTCCTCAACTCATGAATAAGTATAGATGTTATTTTAACTTTATTAAATTGTTATTGAATGCTTTCAGTTAATATGCCTATGTGAGGTCTCACCACAAAGTGAGTCGTATCGTAGGTGAGATCAAATCAACATAATAACCAAAATGTTTCAACTTCACACCAAAGTTGAAATTTTTTGGGATTTTTTTTTAATTGTTGCAGAGCCAATCCAAAGGAAGCATAAGTCACAAAGCAAGATTTCCACAATACGCTGAAACAAGAAAAATGCCATTTTTTTTCAATATATCTAAAAAACATGGAGTTTAATCATTCAATTTTCATAGTACATTAACAATTTTCAGATATATATCCAAAAAATGTTTTTAAAAATGCAATTTAAAATGACACTGCCTAGTCACAGTATACTGATAAGCAATTTTCAAATGCAGTTTTCTCAAAACTTGCATTCTTTTGGAACAATTACTCTGCACTTGATTTCGTTTTGAACAGGTTTCGGCCATATCTCACGGCTGTGATTCACCACTGTGATGGCGCCTTTTTTGATGAAGAAAGCTAGAGGCTCCCTATTGAGAGATCCTTTTTCTATATTTTAATCACTATAAAATGGAACACAGAAGTCTTCATAGTTACATTCTAAATGTTGGAACTTCGATTGTTCATAACTTTGCAAGGAAACATCATTTTAAACTGATTTTTTTTTGCATGTTTAAAGATAATAATGTGTATAGTTTCATAATTGATAAATTACTCAATTTAAGGTTTCGACTTATGCCTCTTTTGGCTTATCTCTGCCACATAGAACTGTTGGTGAATACTTCCAAAAAGTGAGGATAATTATAGTTGAGGTCAAATTGAGATAATCATAAATAGCTCTGAAACCAAATTTTTTTTAAAATTTTAATTAATTATGGATACCTTGATACTTGCATGTCGTTCCAATTAATTTTTCTTGTAGCAAAGTGTCCTTCATGCAGATTTCCTGAGAATGACAGTCTTTTAAATATCTTTAGATTATTTTGTGGGCGATTTTCTCAAATGTTTCCATGAAAAAAATAATTTCATACAGTACTTGTCTAATTAATGTTATTTAAAGTGTAGATTACAGCTGTTTTGTGCTGTAATCCGCGGGATCCATAATTCAATTTTGGATTTTCTGACCTGAGATTCACATTTGTGGTCAGGTCTACTATATTATCATCCCATGACAAAAACAACTTTTGAACTAACTTCAGTTATTTATTGACTTCAGATACTACAATAAAACACAATAAGGCCTAAAAATATATTTGTTGCCAAAGTCCTACTAACCAAAAGTTTTTTTGTTTTTTTGGTTTTATGGATCTTAATTACTATGTTTGCAATGTTTTTTAATTAATATTATTAATAATCTACATAAATATTGGTAAATAAAATATGTTGCGATAACATACTTTTTCGGTTTAGATGAACATTTTTTTTTTATTCAGAGTTAACAATTGAATGAGGTAAATTATCCCATAATTTAGAACCAGAAAATCTAATATTGAAGTGAAAATAGTTTGTTTTATGAGTAGGAATGTGGATTTTAGATCTGGATCTTGTAAGATAATTATAAAGAAAATAGTTGGATTTAAATATATTAAAAAGATGGTTGTGCTATTTTTTAATTATGAAAAACATGAGTGCTTTGTTCTATATACCATATGTTGAATAAGATATTCTATTTCATTTTAATTTGATGTTCATTGATTCTGACTATTGATTCAAGATTTTGTGTTAATTGATGGGAGATTGCTTTTTAAAGAGACCATTAACCCAGTCATTTAGCCTCCAGCATCAGTATTGTGCAATGCTTAACCTACCAGATATGTTTATGTTCTAAAATATCTGAACAATAAACCCGGATTAAACCCTCTGATTTCTGGCCTTGCGGTATGTGCCGGTACTAAAATGCAAACAGGGCGCACGCTTGCTCGACTGTCCCCTTCGTTGTAGCTCAGCCAAGCGACAGAAATTGCTTACTGATTCACACGATTATCGACTCGCAATCAAGTTCAGCAATTGTTGGTGTAGGAACTCAGGTGAATTCTGTGTGAAGGTCAAGGGCAGTTTCACATTACAATTGCACTTTTCTTCTATTGATGTTCAACAATGAATTCACAAACAAAATCGACGGAGCACTGTAGCCAGTTTTCAGCCCCATCACTCTTGTAATATTGGCAATCCTGAGTGAGAATAATAATCGCTGTTCTATTATCAACGTTTGCTCATTTATAAACCGGGCGAAATCAGATATTTAAGATTGGTAGCAAAATGTACCTTTTGTATTATAATTTGAGTATTTGTTTGTGAGAACTAGGCCGCAAGTAACATAGGTGGCTGTATAGGATATCGGATATCCTTTTTATCACATGTTTAATTTCCAACAAGTTTATAACTATATTCCTAAGTGTTTACAATTAGTAGACATTTAAAAAATAAATTGGTACATAGAGAGCTATTACATTCCACACAAACCAATATCACATATCAGATATCGCCTTTTTCAAATGTTTAATTTCCGACAAGTTTCTGTTCATATTCCTAAATAACAATTTAAGGTATTAACAAAATAATTTAAAAAATAAATTGGCTCATAAAGTTCCAAATATAATATACAGTATTTCCTTTTCCAAATGTTTAATTTTCAACAAGTTTCTGATCATATGCGTAAGTAACAATTAAAGATATTATAATATGAACAGACATGAAAAACTAAACCATTACATATAGGTCAAAATCAGGTATAAGGTACGTCTTTTATTTTGCATAGTACAACTCGAGAGGCAATTACATATTTTTAACTTGAAATTTGTTAGTTCTCTCGTTAGACAGTGATTTTTTTTTTTTTTTTAGGAATGGAGTGCTTAATAATTGTAGTGAATTTTTGACATTTCAAACCTGTTTTACATGTCTAATGTTCTTGGTGAACTTCCAGTGTTGCAGAGTGATAATTTTTGCAATGATTTTAATGTTTTATATTTGAAAAAAAACTGCTGTATTTTAATTCAGTTCTTTCCAAGAAAAAAAATTTTTTTTAATTCTTACGGATTGAACAATGCCAATGTATAAATTATTCATATTTGAAAACTCTATATAA
>JAOTQE010015676.1:0-10856 GCA_025631205.1 Nesometra sesokonis | reverse complement strand
GAGAGTGGCGTGGTGTTGAATCACAAGGAGAGTGGCGTGGTGTTGAATCACAAGGAGAGTGGCGTGGTGTTGAATCAAACCATGAACCAGTTGGCAGGTATACTTTGTACCCATGTGCACTACTACTACTACTACTACTGGTTATGCAAATCTCTATTACATAGCAGTCAATCATAAAACAGCAAAGAGGTGATCTTTGCATTTCCTAGCCTATCTTTACTACAGGCTTCCCCTGAGATGGTTAGGTGGTTGCATTCTAAGATACCAAAGGGAGATGTATTGCATTTGGTTATGCAAATCTCCACTATATAGCAGCCAGTTATGTTATCAACAGCAACGTAATATGCGGTCAACCGATTGTCATTACGCTATGCATGTATTGTTGATTTTATCTTTTAACTTACAGGGTTGTATCTTGATATTGTAGATTTAAAATGTCAGTAGTTAAATATAAATGTGTTAGTAACTGGTTTGTAAGGGGTCCTTCACAATTATCAACTTTTTCACCAGTGTACAAACCATACACTTTTCAAGAACCCCTCCCCATAAAAGTGTATGAAGAAAAATGTTGATTTTTTTTCACATTATTTTCACTGTGTTCAGTTCCAAACAAAGATAGCATATTGATCTTAATTAATGCAATACACAATGGCCATCTCTCGGTCATTAAGGTGAAACGCTGCTGCAAGAAATTGTGGGAGTTTGATGGAGTGCGCAAACTACCGGTCTGCGGTTTTCAGCGAGACGAGAGACCATGATCAGACGAGATGGGAGCAAGAATATGGATCAATATTTTTTTTAATTGGAAACCGTACACTGGGTATTAACCCCCTTGCCCCTATCGTACACTTTGTACTTTGGCAATTGTGAATGGTCCCTCCATACATACATGGTAAAGTATTAAATTTCAAAATGTCTTATTGCACAATTCTATTCTATAACAAAATCGTTCAGGCACAAAATAAAATCGTAATTTTGTAAAAAAGGGGAGGCACCTATTGTTTCGTATAGTTTTGACATCAGCAGTATTGTTGTCTATCAATGAGGCTGTCATGGCAAAACCACCAAGTTGTCACACAAGAAGTTGTTGAGAAGTAAGCAAGTGAACAACAGGAAATATATAAAGAAAATTTTTGTATAATTAGTCCAATAAATTCAGTTATAGATGTCTGATTTAGACAACTGACCCCTCATTTTAAAGCTTACAAAATGGTTTTTACAATAACCCAATTTTCAATTTTCCTACAACTTGGTGGTTTTGCCATGACATGCCTCAATTAGATATTTAAACTATTAGTATATAGTTATTAACAAATCTATGTTTTTTTTTTTAATTTTAACAGATTTCCAAGTATAATAGGCTGATTTGATGATATCAGACTTGCTGTGTAGAGTGTGTAAATAACAGAAGCAATTGTGATTAGTAACACTACTAAAGAACATCTAAATCATAAGGTAATTATATATGTTTAAAGTATTTTCAGTATTCAAATTGTAGTGGTATTGTAGCTGTGTGGTTAACGTGCTTGCCTATCAGTTGAAAGGTGCCGGGTTCAATTCTTATCAAGCTCTAAGAATATTCTAATGACTACACTAAAGCCGCAATCGCAATGGATTTAAATTTTACCAAGACCACTGGTAACATTTCAGATGTTAAATCTTGCCATTGTTCACACTTGGATTATTATTCATGATTAGTTTTAAAATAAACTGTAGTAAAACTTGTAAAATAAACCATGTTACTGACAGTCACAATTCATGAATTGTCCAAGTTACCAATCAAGGCCATTCTATTAACATGACGCGGTAAGTTTACCCAAGTCGCGCTGTCAACATTGGACTGCTTGGTAAGTTTTACTGAGCAGATGTCACTCCAGAAAACTAACCGGCAGACAGGGTTAGTTTTACGGAGTAGATTTCCTAGTCTGTCTGCACGGGACTTTTTTTGGTGAAAGTAACCGGTGAGTATGTTATTTTTACTGAAAATATCCAGTGCGAATGAGGCTTAAAATAGTGCCATACCGTGGAAAGAGGAAGATTTGAAGCTACACTCCGAAGCTGATGACGAAGACAAAGCAATAGAAGAAATATCTGCACTGCTTTGTCAAGATGCAGATACCCACAGTAGACCTTTAATGCAGTGAAAAAAAGGAATGGAACAATGAAAAGATAAAAGAAACACAACAACAAGAGAGTAAACATCAAAAAAAGCAAAGGGTTGGTTGTTCCATATCTTGCAAGATCATCAGAGATTATCTAATATATTCCAAAGCATGGCCCTCAACACAGCTACGAAACCCCATTCATCACTCAGGAAAATGCTTGTGAGATCAAAAGACAGAGTGGAGAGTAAGGCCAGGACTAACTGTGTGTATGAGATGCCATGCAAGAACTGTGATTGCACATATATTAGGGAGACTGGGAAAATGCTGGGGACAAGATTGAAAAAACACCAGAAGGAAACAAAAAAGCACAACAGAGAAAGAATTATACTCGGCAATCTGGCAAAGACACCCAGTCGGAAATCAGCTATAGTGGCTCATGCCATACAAGAAAATAACATCTTTGATTTGAACCATCATAAGATCATAATCAGAGCAGATGATGAAACCATCAAATGCATCAAAGAGGCAGTATGGATAAGATGTAGTGGAGAGAAAACCATAAACCGAGATGAAGGGGCCCCTTTCTGAGTCAAATATACAACCCTGTTGTTAGGCAACTGCCACCTACCTGTGAACAGATTGATTAAAACAGAGGCGAAGATGTCCACCATTTGGTGAAGGTGGCTGAAACTGTCAAGGTCACTGAATTTGTCAGAAGTTTAAAATTACACTATTGAAGATCTAAGATTTTTTAATACATTCAAAATAATTTCAGTTGTAGTGCTAGGCAATATAAATCAGTAACTGTACCCTTACCAACTGAAACATCAAAATTAAAATTAGATTTTTGAGTTCAGGTTGGTTCCTACATTTGTACTCAGTCATTAGACTTCTCGACATTCTTTTCATTAGCCATTTATTTTGACCAAGTTGTTTGTGAATCTGCTGTCTTCAAGACTTTTACTTTTCAATTAAATTTATCTGTATTGCAATTGTTTTTATTAGGCAATACTTGGAATAACTGTCATCATGGTAGAGATGCTGCTTATCTTTGTATCTCCACTCATCCTTTCAGCATTACTAAACTTACCTCAAAAACCTGAAAAATATTGGCAAATTGTGATAATAATTACAAATTGTACCTTAATTTTAGTTGCACAGTCTAAATGTCACCAACAGTACCTCTTATCTCTGTATCTACATTCATTCCCAAACCCATTACAAAACCTGACATTAGATTCACTATGTTAGGATCAAATTGAGCGGATAATTCTATCAATCATAAAAACCAGAAAAAGAATCTGAAAGTAGTTGGAAAGAAGTTTGATGAATGATTGAGGAGAATAAAATGTGAATTTGAATTAAAATCATTGCTGATAATTGGAAGCTTTTAACAGTAAGGATATATAATTTATTTATTTATTGAACCGTAGTTTAAGTCAATCATTTCTTAGGAAACTTCATGAAAAAGTACTTTTTTTAGACATATCGTAATTCAAATCTGAAAGCATGTTATACCAAATAGCATTAAGTATATTGGTTTGTTGTTGACTGTTAAGTGATATAAAAGCCCATTCCTTGCAAAATAAAAAAATACTTGAATTTGACTAAATTGTATTCACATTTAAAAATACTGATCTTCCATATTTATGTCATATTTTTTCTCCCAAATGTTAAAAAGTCCAAAATAATAACATAATTTATTTTTTGGGTGGATCCAAAAAGGTGGATGAATCAGTATTTGATGTGCTTTCGTGAACCGCCTAAATCTAGCAACTACTATTGAGCAGAAAGTCTTGCTTGCAAAAACTGGGCTTACTGGGCAGAGTATAGTCTGGGTGACGATCTACGAGCTTAGCAATGGTAAAATATCAAAGAATCTCTTTCGTCAAATTGGCTAAATGAAAATTCAGAAAAAAATATGTTTCATTTTGCAGTCATTTTAATTATCATTTTTAAAAAACATATAATTTGGCTAAAAAGCTAGGCAATATTTAGCCAGTTTGGCTAACAAAAAATTGACACTGGATTGAGTGAAGTATTTGTTTGTATACGTGTGTATAATTTGTGTGTTTAATTTTAGGAGATTTTGGGAGCAATGGGTCTGTAAGTTGTGAACTGTTCAAAATAATTAATCATACTTAATGGTAAACAACATTGTTAGTTTCTTGTTTAACAACTTTATTTGTGTATGTGTGTAATAGTGTAAGATTGTAAGCAATTTTATCCCTTAGATGAAAGATCCACCCAGGTTTTGAGTGTAAGGCTAGAAAACGAACTAAATCATATTTGATCTGTTGACACATTTGCAATAAATCATTAATTGTTCTGATCCTTCCTGTATGGAACTTATAAAGGACCCAAGTAAATAATAGATCCTTGAAAAAACATCCTTCCACAACATCATTTGGAATATAAACCAACTCAAAGTGAGTGATGTCAATTGCTGCAACATCTGTTCTCTTCAAAAATTAATTTTTAGAGATTATTTTTTTTTTAAGATGCATCCAACAATCTCTTTACTTCTATCTAGATTAGGCAGTTGGCCATTTTGTCAGTCCTCGGTCCACGCTTATTCTATTTTTTATTTATTCAGATATAAAAACAAACGGAACATCAGCCATTGTTTGATAATGTTTTGTTACAATCAAAGCACAAATATGATACAGATAGTAAAAATGAAACATAAGTAATATAAAACAGTATAGAAAAAATTGATATAAAAAAGTGTAATAAACATTCAATCAAATATATTTACATACAGTGGAACCTTGATTTTACATGCCTCAATTTTATAAACCTCCATTTTACATACTGTTAAATTTAATAAAAATGGTAAAGTTTAATATTTTGTTAAGGTTTAATAGTTCAATTGGTTTGAAATTTGGACCGCTGTTTCTTAGTAATGGGTTTCAGCCATCCCATTGGTTGGTTTGTTAGTTGGTCTTTCTAACGGTCACTTTTGCAATCATTTTCAAATCATGCTGTTTTGTTATTAAAAAATTATATTCCAATTTGAATGAAAACTATAATGCTAGCTTAATATAAGATAACAGGGGTGGATGTAAGGGGGTGGGGGCGGGCCCTTTCGGAAAGTAAAAAGTATCAATATTAATTAACATTGTCTATAAAACAAAATATTCAGCAAGAATTGATCCCTTAACATGTCCCTGAGGCAATTTTCGGACATTTAAATACCAAAATTTTCTGGGGGAGTATGCTCTCGGACCCCCTAAAATTTGACTCTCTAACGCCCTCTCCCCCCCCCCCCTTTTTCCCAAAAGGCTGCATCTACCCCTGGATAAGATAACTTTACTCATCCACCAAAAATCGAAAATCTGCTTAATGTAAATACAAGAAATTCTGCTTAACGTAAATACAAAACATACAGTACATACTGTAAAAACATTACACAAGATATCAAAATGGTAAAAATGAACTCGTAAAACTATTACTGTGCCTATATTTATATAAAACTAAAAAAAAAACCTAATGAAAATAATTTTTACTTATATTTATTTCAAAAATAAAGATTTATCTACATAACAAGTCAAGGGCAGAAAGCTGATGAGCATCAGCTCCATAGGATTAGAATAAAATTGTTTAATTCAAAATGGAAATTCTTTAATAATAGCCTCATATCTATACAGATAAATAATTCAATTTCTATTCAAAACAAATTTCTAATAGACTAAACCTCATCTTAGAAGGTTGAAAAAAGTCTGGTCAAGATCTGGTGTCCAGTTTAAAATTAAAAGATGAACTATTTACTAGTTGCGCCCCCCTCATATGTTAAATACGGGCCAAAATAGGGTACCAAAGCACTAAAATGGGCAAATGACCTTTTTTTTTTGGCTCGCCAAAATGAAACTGGCAACCACGCCCCCTTTTGGTGAATCCTGGATCCGTCCCGGGTCTTCAATTACATCTTCAGTAATCACATTCCACCCTTTTCTGTTGGTGTGACCCACTCATTAACTTGCCATGTTTTGGCAGTGTTTTTAAGCTCATTTAAGTCCTTGTTTGTTGTTTGCAATAAGCAGGTTTTCTTTAATTTTTAGACGTGGAAAAGCATATCTATAAGCAGTGTTTCAAATTTGTCTGTTTGTCTGTCGGTCTGTCTATCTTCTGGTCAGTTTGTCACACGTTTGTGACTTGTAAATTCTTACTTTGCTGTTAAAACTGTATACATTATATTTCTAAATCTAGAATTTTAAAAATTGGGACTAATGCCTCAGGCTACACAAATTGGCGACTTTTACGCCTCAGGCTACTACGCTCTGCAACTAACACCTCAGGCATAGTAGTAGAAATTTGGAATTTGCATAGCAGGTGATGTTAATACCATAAAATCTAGCACGATGAAGAATCACTTCTGTATTACTCTAAGAATTTGGATGAGGGTTGAACAAAATTGAATTTAATTCATTTTAAGCGATATTTCCAGAAAATATAATATTTAATAACATTTTTGTGAACTGATAGAAAATATTTATATTTAACAAACTGATAGAAAATATTTATGAAATTATAACTTTTGTCTTTGAAATCATAAAATATTTATAGTTTTAGGTCTTGAGTAAATCTAGTATAATGCAAGTTGTCATGATAATTAGCCCTACAAAAATTAGTTTGCTCTCCTGTTGGAAATTATAGTGTAGGTGTTGGCAGAAAAAAATTTTTAGTTACAAAAAAAATTAGTATTGCATAACAAGTATTTGAGAAAATTCAGATTGTTTGATAGTAATGCAAAATATTTTCTCTACACATGATTGAGTTGTGTTGTGAAGCACAATCCAACCAAATTTGTGAGTTGGCTATATAAGGCTATTTTTGTAGAATTAATGATTTATCTACCAAGAAAAACTAACTTTTTGTCAGTGGTGCCATTTTCATAAGCTTGACAGAGGCTGTCAAACATCCTTAAATTAAAAATTTAACCTACTGATCGACTGATTTTTAGTAAGTAAGGGAGGATTTGAACCAGTGCATACATTCCCTGTCGGTCACCTGATGCCCAACAAAAAAACACAGTTTTACAAGGAAATAACAAACAGTAAAAACAGATAGTCCACAACGGGACTTCAACCTGTAATTTCAGATTACATCAAACTTTTTTTTAACCCATTTAGCGAAATAAAGCTCAGTAATACAACAGAGATTTAGAATAGAAATTACAAACATTCGGAAGTTTTTACAAAAGTATGAAAGATTGATCGAAACAAACTGAGTTTTAGGAAATAACAAACAAATCAATACAAATTTCATTTAGTGGGCACAGAGCCGGAGCTTATCGAAATATGAGTACTTGTTGAGATGGAGATAGAAATATAGGCCTAAAGCAGTTTTTAAAAATTAATAATTGGGCTAGGAAAAACAAAAGGGCAGTGGAGGCAGGCGAATAAAGTACTTTTGTGCGAGTTGTATGGCTGAGCGGTTTAGGCAGGGAACCGTAAACCATAGCAATAACAGAATGGGTTAGAGGCTCGCTCGCACCATGGTTCTGGTGGTGGAACAAGTCTTCTTGGCTAAGGACTATAAACCGTAGGCCCAGTGTATACATACTATAAAGAACCCAGTACATCTTTCGAGACAATTAGGGGGTTACCCCGGTGTACTGATCCATACATCCCCTGCAGTGGACAGATGAATGAGCGCCTGTATTGGGCAGCAGGACATGACGTGACCCTTAGGGGCGTAGAAAGTCATATGAATGTGTAACATCTGGTCCACAGCGCCTTGAGACTCTATTGTATAAGGCGCTATGTAAATCAAACTACATTACATTACATAACTACATTACACATTTTAAATGCAGAATTCATCCTGGTGGAATTTACAGGACGTCGTTAACTGGATGTGAAGAATTTCCAGCTGATTAAAGGTACTTAAAAATAAATAGTGTATTGGGAATTTACATTGATGATTTAATTATGGATGATTTGATTATGGTTCAGTTGGACGATATGATAGTACAACAAACCCCTGTGGGAGGTATTCTTACAGAACACTTTTTCCATTTTTACGTTTACGTTCAACGAGACTATATGGCATGGTCTGAGAACTAGTTCAGATTTTTGAGAAATGTTATGTAGGGTATCTCATTTATGACTTTATAAATAAACCTACATACACTTGTTTTTTAGATAAAACTAAATTAGATAAAATTTTATATAATTGAGTAATTATTTTTATATATCTTGACCTACATTTAGTTTATTACAGTAGATAAAACTAAATTAAATAAACTCTTATATAATTCAGTAATTATTTTTATATATCTTTGGCTAAAAAGCAGTATAAAGATGCTACTATGGTAAATATTATCTAGACTGTTTATTTCTTCTGTTTTTTAAAAATTCATATATTAAACTTTATTCCAAATCAGATGAGAAGCTGTTCTAAGTTATCACACAACAATTTTAATTTTGTTTTTTGAAAAGATTGGGTAGAACTATTAGTTCTACAAGAGATATGTTGATGGGATAAGTGCAAGAAGAAGGTAATTAATAACTAAATATTTAAACAGATTTAATATCTTCTGTTGCACCGATACGCATTGGAGCCTATTTTTGATATCTCACGCATAAATAATTTTTCTCACGCATTAGCAGAATTCTCACTTATAAACGGTCATATCAATAGTTTTTCTCATGCATGAGACAATATAGAACAAAATACGGTAAAAACAGTGGTAATATGTGCAAAAAGGGCCCCAAAATGGTCAGTTGGCAGTTTTTGTTTTTGCATTTCCGATCAAAATGGGAAAAAATTTGGCCCAGTACTGAGGCAAAAAAAAAATTTGGCAGGTATATGATTCTACTGACAAAGTTATTAGCTATCGATATCTTGACAGCCGAAGCGTGCATCATCACCTATGACTCTTAAGAAGAAGATGTTAAAGAAATACAGAGTTTTATTTATCGATGTCCTTTTGATTCATACCCCTCATTAACCATCAGTAATTTTGTTGACATAACTACAAATGATATATGATTCTTTAGTTTTGTTAGGTATGTCTCATTAGGTAAGAGTTAAATTTAGCGAAACGTGATATGATTTGATTAATCGTAAGCCAGTTAATCTGTACAAGTAGATAGTTGACTTAGTCGGTGATCACATTGGATTAAAAAGAAAGAGATTTTACCGAAACAGTGGGTGCCATTCCGTTGAGTAAATTTTACCACTATTTATGCTTTTTGTTTTACCGCAAATTTTTCAGGAACGGATACGGAGATTACCGTATTGACCCTAGTATAACCCTGGTACAATAAACATGGAATCCCAGTCAGTGTCTGATGTGGACATATCCCTGGTATATGCCCACTACATTCAACATGGAATCACAGTCAATGTGTGATGTGGATATATAGTATAAGCCCACTAACATTGAACATGAAATCCCAGTCAGTGTAATATAGACATATACCCTAGTAAAACCCACTACATTGATGGAATCCCAGTCAGTGTGTGATGTAGACATGTACCCTATTATAAGCCCCCCAACATTGAATATGAAATCACAGTCAGTGTGTGATGTGCACATATACCCTACTATAAGCCCCCTAACATTGAACATGGAATCCCAGTCAGTGTGTGATATAGAATATACCATATTACAACTCCACTACACTGAACATGGAATCCCAGTCAGTGTGTGATGTGGACATACACCCTGGCCTAAGCCCACTAAACCTTTTTAATAAATGAAGCATATGCCATTATGTTGATTTAATATTTAAACATCTTTTATGTCATCATTAGGAATGAAATTAAATTCATAACAATTTATATACACATTGATATTTTAATAAGTACTAATTTTTATCAGGATCTTATTTCTTATATTATTTTTATATGAATATGGGCCATGAATCTATAGTTCAGTTGAATTTAAATATACTGAACACAACTTCTTTTGCATATTATTCTGTTATTTTTTTTTCAAGTTATGACGTTAATGTATATTCTTCTTCCTTGTATCCAATTTTCTGACTCAAGTTTATTTTTAAATGTTTATCAATAAGGTATTTAAATTTGTTTATAGTACTTTAAATAATTAACTTTGCTAACATCCTCTGTGTACTAAAAAAAATGTCCAATTTTGTATCTATCAGTAAAACCTTTAAAATTAATATTATTTTTCCCCATCAGCTACTTTTTAGACATTTACCGTCTATCAGTATACATGTTTTTTTTTATCTCTTTTGATGTAAAAAATCCTAATTAGAAATGATTCCTGTCACAAATTCAACTAAATTTGATCCAAATCTAATTACTAATTGCATTTTTTAAATGTTTTTACATATTTAACTTTTTTTTTTCTTCTTAAAATCATTAAAAAGTTTTATCTTGCTTACCATAAACAAATGTAATTTTTATTTCCTGTTTCATATATTAAAATTATGATTAAACACTTCACAAATATTTTTCTTCTGCATGTGCATTAATTACATTTTTTTAAACATTAAAACGTATTATCTATCATGAAATAAATGATCTGTTTCATTTTCTTCATGTAAAGCTTGAAATCCAAAAATTTAATAATTATTATGTGTGTACAGAATTTGAAATGTGATAGGCAGGCATCTTGACTCCTGATGATAAATGCCACAATTATTATACAACGTAAAGCTAAGCATTAGCCAATGAGAGTTATTTAACTGTGTTAGACTCCGCCTGAACTACGGTGGCCCTTAAGATCAAGGAGGCCATGCATATCAAATGGGAGAAACCTTCTCTTAACAAACA
>JAOTQE010015654.1:0-10856 GCA_025631205.1 Nesometra sesokonis | reverse complement strand
TCAACGGTCAAAAAAGGCTCTAAAACGGATCCCTCGCACATCATTTCCAGCATATAAGTACACATGGTTTTGTTAAATGTTTGGCTCCAATGCGTGAGACAAATCCCGCCACCACTACCTGGGCCACATCCTCTCCATTTTGATCTGACAAGCAAAAAATATAAAAAAAATCTCGTCTGACCATTACTGGGCCATTTCTGCCCAAATTATCGCTGTTTTTGGGGCAGTTTTTACCGTATTTTTCTCTATATTGTGTCATGCGTGAGAAAAACTATTGATATGACTGTTTATGGGAGAGAATTCTGCTAATGCGTGAGATAAATTGATTTATGCATGAGACGTCAAAAATAGGCTTCAATGCGTAGACTCACGTATAATGCGTGAGAGTTGGCAGGTATAGTAGTTGCTTAAATAGCTGCTAAATCATGGTCATTTTTAATTTTGAGCTGCCATATATTTTCCTCACATTTCGGAAAGGGTCATCCTCGCTAAAGACACATTTACAGAAAAACGGACACTCGCTCTCTATCGTCACAAATGTCCTAACAAATGTCCATACTAATATGAATCTTTGAAACATCATTTCCAGCATATAAGTACACATGGTATTATAACTTGTATCTTTGGCAAAATTTTTTCAAGAGAATTCCTGCTGTTTGAAGCATTTTTCTTTGATATCTTTCAAACCAGTGGATTCTCCAAAATTAAATTTTGTACACATGATTGACACTTCATTCTCTATCAGTGTATCAAATTTCGTCAAAATCGATTGATACTCATTTACTTAAAAAGTGGGTTAAAGGTCAAGGTCACTTAAAATGACCTTGAAAACGTCATAACCTTCAAACTCCATCGTGTTGCATATCAATGGAATTTACTTAGCTATCCAATGGTACCAAATTTATGCAAATCGAATAATAAGCTAGTGACTTATGGCCATTTTTTTGTTCCCATATCAACAATTCATGCAAAAGTCGCAAAATCTTCAAACTGCTCTAGATCCGTGGGAAATGGTCAGACCGCGATAAAATTTGGTGTGGCACAGTTTCTCAAGGATACCCACAAGTGTGCCAAAAATCATCAAAATCGGAGGTGGGTCGGAAAAAATTGAGTGGTTTGGCATGGAATGACCCATATACCTTGTCACTACCATTATCTACCATGTTAACAGCGTTATTTTTTTAAAGGGTATTTACATGTTCCGTAGGTGGTGGTTGGATTTCAATGCCGCTTTGTAAGCTGAGGAGCTCCGGAATAATCCGTTTGATTAAATAAGTTATGTATCTGGATAATTGTCAGAAAAGAGGGGGATGGTTGTTTACAATACATTTTTTTTAATTCATGAAGGGGAACTGAAATACCTTTAAATCTAATTTAATTGTAGGCTATAAATCAAACGTTATCCACTCTTCTTACAATCGGTCGACAACGAAACTGAATTTTCGAAGACAATAACGAACGTAAAATA
This sequence comes from Nesometra sesokonis, assembly GCA_025631205.1. Lineage (NCBI taxonomy): Eukaryota > Metazoa > Echinodermata > Crinoidea > Comatulida > Antedonidae > Nesometra > Nesometra sesokonis. The sequence continues at coordinate 9,388 of JAOTQE010015654.1, read as the reverse complement.
TTTCGAAGCAAGTAGATTAAATGAGAACATTTTACATAGCTCCTTTTATTAGTTAATATTTTAGTACCAGCTTCTTTATTTTTAAGTGGTGTCTACACAATTTAGGAATTTATATCTGCAGCTCATCGAACTTGGTTGTTTATGACATTAACTCACCTGCCTGTTTAGATTTCCGCCTGCTTAGAAAGACTACTGCGTCAAAATGATCTGGGTGAGTGTCGTCGACGTTCTGTAAAGTTGTTGCCCATGCGCAGACTACGTGACGACTGTACGCCATATTGTCTTCTAATATCATATGTTTCGACTAAATAAAAAAAAAACAAAAAAAAACTTTTGTTATATGTTTATAGTATAGATCACTATAAAATTATTAAAAATGTTTTTTTTAATAAATTAAAGTTTATAGCAATTGAAATCTTTCATTATAAACACTCAGACTTACATTTGTATTTGTAGAATTAGGTAGTGAAATTACAATTTTGCCAAAATATTAATTTTCATCATACAGAAATTTAGAAGACAATTAAAGATACGGGTATATTGTGTTCTAATGTTGACTGCTCTTTATACTATTTGAAAAACTTGTTTACAACATAAATTGTTCATTATGTATTCTATTATAACGTAATTTTCTATCATCCTTCGGTGTTCACCATCAGAATATAGTTATAATTTTAAAAGTCCGATGATACATTTATAAAACAATGTCATTTTGTGTCTATTTGCCTTTTGCTGTTAATATGTCATTTTACCGATCTTTCATCCAATGCCATGATACGGACGACTGCAATTTTGAGCTTTGCTTCTAGAGTAGGATGCGAATATGCTCTGTTCGCCTAATGAAAGAAAATGTATATTAAAAATGATTTTACATGTATATTAAGAAATAGATGATAAAAAGTAATTGACAATAATAAAATATATGTTTATGTTTTGGTTGTATAGCAAAGGAAGATAATATGCTCCTTCTATTGTCTTTTTTATTTTGTTTATACATTTTATATGCATATGCTTTTGTATAATTAAAAAGTGACAGAAAATGAAGAAAAAACTAAATGGAATATGAAAGTAATATTAATGTGTTTACTTTTAATTAACTAATGTAATTAATATTTACACATAAGATACTATAATAAATACAACTATACCCAGCAAACACAAACGTTCTTATGCCGTTAGTGAAAGTTCTGGTTTGGTATGTGACAAAATAACATTTGCAAAACGTTCCATACATGAATGCTCAAACGTTATAATTATGTTAGTACGTAATTATGGTTCTACAAAATAACGTTTTTAACACCAAAAATGCAACGATATATAACATTTTTATAACGTAATATTGTTAGCTGGGAGACAACGTATAAGGATATTAAAACACTAACACACACACACACACACACTTATGGTAAAACAACATTATTTTGGATTGAATATGCTAATTTATGTCATATTATTGTTGTAAAAAATTTTACAATTTAACAGCATGGTATCTAGTCGCCTTTTAATGTGATATATTGAGTGAGTGCTTGATTGTAGAAATGTACACAGTTACACATGGAAACATAAGATTGATTAAGCTTGAATGCTTAAAATATCCAAAATAAAGTATAAAATAAATAAATATAGTGTAGAAATAACTACACGTACAATCTTGACTTTAAAATGAAAGTCATGCTTGATAAAATTAGTGCACAATTTGGCATTTCGTGGCAGTAGAACCCGGTTCTGAACGATAGGTGGTTATCAGAAGAAACCAGCGATCCAAAAGAGGTGACGCGTCACCGTTTCTAAACCATAACTTAAATGACTCATAGTGTGAGATCATACGCATTCTTCAGTCAAAATGTCTATGCATATAGCAACAAAAGTTACACAAGTTATTCTTTAATCTAATTTTTTAAAATACTTTTTTATTGTTTATGTAAGGAACAAAAGTAGGATCGCTATTATGTAGAAAACGATATTCCTTTGGTGGTAATTAAATTAAACGCACGGAATTCAATAATTTCTAAACAACTCTGAAAATTTTCAAATGTGTAGATTTTGAATAAAGTATATCAATGAACAGTATAAGATACACAGTAATCGCCCCAATGAGGCATATATAAAGAGAATGTAATAAGGAGAATAGGGTATTTTACTCTTTTAAAATTTGACAACAAAATAATAGTTTAACTACAGTTATTTACCAGTAATTTTATTTGAAATCAGATATCTGTTGACACACTTAACAGAAATAAAAGCTAAGACACACAACGTCTTATATAATTCAGTGAGGATTTAACAATCTTGACCAACGTGACGCAGTGACGGATCAAAGCTAATTTCCAATTTCCTGAAGGAGTAAACTACTTGAGTAATTTGCTACTGTTGGGAGCTAGATTTGGTAAATTACTATGATAATGAATTTAAATCTTCTACTTAAAGAAAGGCGTCTCGATGATGTAAATATAGGATTCAATAAGAGGTATCGACATGATATTGCAAAAATAAATATAAAAAAGAAACCTTTTAGAAGATAGTTTTCGGACTTCTGGTTATCCTATTTACAATATATAAAACCAATGCTAGGTTTAATCAAATGTTCACTTCACATAATCTGCCATTAAATGAAGTATTTAAAAGATCCATCTAAATAGATCAAACCTAGAAATTCATTCATTTGGTTTAATGAAATGAATATAGATACGGACGTCAATGGCACCCAGCAGTTTTTTTTTATCTCTGCATAATAATATTTGAAAGCTACCGGACCTAGACTTGACACTGAAGAAACAACAGCAAGATCATTAGAATGATTTGTGGCAACGTAAGATTGGGAAAGCAGGGCAATGGAAGACATAGACAGAGGAAGAATACGTTTATTAGAAATCGGATATAGAGAAGAATTTTAGGCATTATATGGCAACACCGATCGACAAATGAAATTTATTGGGAAAGTATATGAGCATGGTTTAAAGAACAAATAAAAAGAAGCAAAACCGAATTCTATAACTAGAAACAAAAATAACACTGTAGTCTTCCGTACTACTGAGGGCGAAGTCCCAGGAAAGTGTAATGAAAGGCATAGACAGAGGAATAATACATTCATTAGAAATCTTGATGGAGGAGAATCTTAGGCATTATATGCAAGACCGAGTGACACCTCTTAGAGAGGACGGCGACGACATGCATGGACAGATGATCAGAGATCAAAGAGTGGCATGGTACCACGGAAATTGGTAAGACAGAACGCCAAAGGACGTAGTACACCTAAGCTTGATATTTCAGTCATCATCATCATCATCATCATCATTATCATCTTCATCATCGTCATCACCATCATCCTCATCATCATCATCATCATCCTCATCATCATCATCATCATCATATCATCATTATCATCATTATCATCATCATCATCATCATCATCATAAATACGTTCAGTGGAATTAAACTCACAAAATATACGTTTCGATCAACTCTTAGAAAATCGTAATCTGACGCTCTCGCGTTCGTTTTTGGCTTACATTACGTTTTGTTTGATCTTAACATTAAGTGTAATGGTTCAATAGTTGAGTTTGACCTTCCGAAGTCCGAAGTTTATATGGAATATATAAATCACATTAAAATCCAGTAACCATGTTTTACTTACAATATTGACCATGGTCAATACATAGTCTTCTACTTTAGCCTCACCGTGCATTTTGACCACTGTATAATCAGCTGCCATCATCAGTTCAATCGTATAATCCTGGTCTCTGGATAGAGCCCTCCGTTGCCTATGTTCTCTGGCTTTTGTAATTGTTTCGTTGAGTACCACCATATCATCTGACAAGTTAATTCCTTCAAAACATAAAATGTATATTGCTGTAATTTCAATTTGGAAGTACTACAAATGTAGGTATATATTTTAGTCCAGGAGTATTAGGTCATAAATATAGGCTGACCCAGAAATGTCTCATAACAAGCTGATGTTTTTCAAGATACCTCCAGAAATATGATTGAAACATCATACTAGAAGTCCCCAAAAATTCTCCTTGTGCTCTCCGAGAAATCCAAGATGGCGTCCAAAATGGCTGCCAATTTCAAATATTACCATATCTTTGGAACCAGTTATGTTTTAAGGTACAAGTAATCCAATAAAACTACTTTCATGGTGATCAAAATCTTCTATCTAGCAAAAAATCCAATATGGCTTCCAATTGGCCGCCATTTTCAATTTCTCATGAAAGTGGTGTCATCAACAATAAACACAATCATCATCATTTCGAAAGCGGTCGACCATCACCATGAGTTCTGACATAAGCAAGCTACACTTCCAGGTTCTGAAAACTTCCATTATATAATATAATTCTGAAGTGTTCAGGATCAGAATCCTAACTTTAACCTATAACTTGGAGGCATACATTGCTCATATTTACAGTTAAAATTAATGGACCAGACATTATATAATCATGGTCATCCAATACTAAATGGAATTTGCTATGAAAGGTTTAATACATCCCTTAGGCAGATGGAAACTGGATTACTACAGAATTTACCTCGGAATTTGGTTGACTTTTTGTCCAGATATTATTTTATAGCTAGGAGCAAGAGTAATTTTTGCACAGGACTTCACAGCAAGAATAAGCGGTAAATTTCATCTAGTGCAAATATGCCCCCACAAATATATTGTGCTGCACCATCTTGATGGCAATGGAAGTGGCAAGACGGTTGTAAAATGCCATGGGGCATATTTGCAACCATGCGACCAAATCCAAAGACTGTACAAGAACCATCATATAACAATGTTCAGTATGCAACATAATGATGGTTAGCATGGCATAGTATGCTTGCAGGATGCCAACAGTGTAATTATGGCCTTTACCTGCCTTGATGTCTCAATTTGGCAAATTTCTGTGTTTTCAAAATAAGTCATCCTAATGTGTTTGATTTCATAAGACTTTTTATTTTTAATTATTTTATTTGATTCCGTGTGGTTTATGAATTAAGTACTTTACAGGCGCAGATCCAATTGGGCCCACCCCAACCAGCCTCCCCCTCCTTTTGACTTGGACAAATATTATTTTAAGTTAAAAAAATAATTGTTTGCATAAATTATTTGTGAAAATTGCCTCTCAGATACCCAGGATACGCATTTTGTTTGAAAACTGAAAAGGGGCCCTAAACACAAAGAAACAACGCAAAGTTTGGCACCGGGCCCCTCTATCCGGCACCGGGCCTCCTCTATCCGGCATCGGGCCCCTCTATTCAGCTCTGCTGGATCTTTCCTCTGCTGTAACTATTTCACAGTTAAATTTTTTGGGTTAAAATTTACCATACAAAATTAACTAGCAACTATTTTGGTGTCTTGTTGGATTTCAAATTAGTTTAGAATACTGATAATCATTGTAATTTAATTCATGTAGTGATATCAAAACATTAGATTTCAATCCTAATTTTTCTTATAAATGTCATGGTAACAAAGATAGATGTTAGATATAAATGCAGAAAAACCTTTGAAAAATGTCATATTTTGATTATTTTATTTTTAAATAAAAATAAAGAAACCATATTAAAATGATATTTTTTTCAATTGCCTGGTAATTTAAAAGCCGTATTGGATATTTAGATTCTTATAAGATATGAACCGTCGTGGAAATTGTTTCATTTTTCTTTACTTAGTTAAAACATGATTGTCACTGATTTTGTAAACTACACCGGTGACAAGATACCGACAATAATGTTTTTAAAATGGCGGCCATTTTGGCATTTTGATGCCATATGTGGATTTGTGGTATTTGGATTACTTGTAGCTACAAGCTTATGATTAGATACTAATTTTGTTTTTATCTTAAGCATTTGTAATGTTATGATATTATTTAAAAATGGCGGCCATTGAATGTCATAATTGATTTTTGCCTATTTAGAAGATTTGGATCACCATGATAATAGTCATTAGATTAGTTGTAGCTTAAAACAGCCATGCCATATTGGATTTTTTACTAGATGTAAGATTCGGATCACCATGGATGTTGGTATTTAGATTACGTATGCCTAAAAATTTGACTAGATACTAAATTTGCTTTTTTATCTTAGCTGGTTCCAAAGATATGATGATATTTGAAAATGGCGGCCATTTTGGACGCCATCTTAGCTTTGGCTAGGTAGAAGATTTAGATAACCATGAAAATATTTCCATTGGATTATTTGTACATAGGAACATATGATTAGACACTACATTTGTATTTTTAATCATAAAAATGTACAACGTATGATAGTATTTGAAGATTGCGGCCATTTTGGTCGCCATCTTGGATTTCTCGGAGAGGACAAGAAGAATTTTGTGGACTTTTAGTATGATGTTTCGATCATATTTCTGGAACTATCCTGAAAAAATCACCTTGTTATGAGACATTTCCGGGTCAAATCCTAATGCTCCTGGACTATTTCTTTTTTTTTTCGCATTCTAGTGGAGTTTGTTTTTAATGGGATGTGGGGCAGTTGATTCCAATCTATTTCAGTTCCCATTATGAACTGAAGTTGGAAATTAGGCAACTACCTAAATGTTTAGAAATGACACTGTTTTGTAAAATGTATCAATGTGTTGCCATTGAAATTTGGAGAGAGATATTTTATATTTCAGTGAAACTTAGTACACATAGCATGATCTGGCCGTTTCCAGAATCAGAAAAATTGTATTATTACTGAAACCTGGTTTTCATTGTTTTCTCATCCAAGGACGACATAAAAACTGTATTGCTTGATTCGTAAACATCAGGTACTAAACCCGATCTTCATTGAATTTAAGGAAACTTGAAAAATAAAGATAGGCCTACTGTAGTGTATATTGGTGAAGTGAGGTCGCTTAACTTAAAACTCGTAACTGATGATTGATACGACATTGGAATTTAATGAACTTTTAATTTTGTACTACAAACAAGAAAGCAGCGAATGGGAAATTATTTAGCTTTAATACAAGGTATAGCAATGTAAATAGCCTATGACTATGTTTTTGTGTTCTAATTTTAACACTAACTTCGGTACACTTCACTAATAATTGACGTCTCCAATGACAGTAGTCATACCACAATTTAAGATTCTATGAATTACTGAGCTAAGACAATAAAGAAGAGAAAATCATCGTCTGATAAAATAAAATATTGACAATTAAGATTGCTTATTAATCTATCACTCCCAAAAATATCAGCTAAAATTACATTTAAAGAAGCATTGAAAAACAAAACAAAAAATGAAATAAAAAATAAAACAAACATAGGATATAATGATAAACAATGAAGACGAAGAACCACAAATAGCGACAACATGCCTACAAAACATTGCATGGGACATGAAACAGTGGAAAAATTAGTAGAGGCGCTATGTTGTGTTATTGTCTTTTTTCACTTGAACATCATGTTAAAAAAAGAATAAATTAATTTGGTAATAAATCGGTCTGCTTGAAATAAGAAGAAAACAAATAGGTGGTAGTCACACTAAAATTCGCTTAAAAAGTTACAATTAATTTACCTGGCACTCATATTTATTTTACACAAAAACCAGCCGGCTATTGGAATGTGACCTTATTAATCAAAGACACTTACATGCAAAATTTGCATCGTTTAAATTGGGCTTTAGATAAAGTCCTTACTGGTGCAAAATAAAACCGAAAGTCTCCACATTTTCCGTGTGTGTTGACGAGTACATTTAAATTCATATAAACAAATTTACATAGGATCAGGTAGTTGGAAAAACATGTTTTGCATGTGGGCCTCTATTGTATAAACATAGCGTAACGCTTTATTTTTATAGTTATGTATTCAACCACTGGGATAGTTAATCAACACCTACTCGCAGGATGTCATTAATTGTCTAACTCTTCCGACTGGACAATGTTACACGTGGAGAGAGTGTGCCACGTTGTAATTCTATTTCCAGTAGGCCATGATCCCTAGATCCCCAGTTGTTTGATTTAAAACTTGAAATAGAAAACTAGATGATAGAAGAGAAGCAATATTGATATTAACCCGTGGTTAAAATTATAGCAGGCAGGTAATGATCTTAAACATTTTGAAGTTAAGGTTTGACAGACTAGACGGACCAAAATATTTAGTTCCCTGTGGAGAGAGAATTGTTTACATATACTGATTACAGGATATGCTCAAGGTCATGTCTAATTATTGTATCATTGAATAGGTAACAAAATAGCAATTATAAGTATATACATTTCTACGGTGCTACCGTAGCAAAGGACCATTGGTACATTCAAAAAGTTTAATGGATAGCTTTTTAGTATTAAAAAAAAAAACAAATTAACGGGTAACGCATTTATAAAAAAAAATGTTTTTTATAAAAAAATATAATAATGCAGCGAATAGTTATTATCAAAACAGATCATGTATCATTACATAATCAATTTCCTTAATTACTTAAGTAAACAAAATTGATCTAATTCTTTTTTTCCGCTCAAGACTGTATCTGACTCTTGATTGTCGTTATCCCTACAATACACGTAATTCGTCTATAAGCAATTTAAACACATCAACCACACTTTTATTAACCATTTGTTTACAATAAAGTAATACCAATATTTTTACATTTATTATTTCTCGTAACTCGATTACTCCGTTTTTGCGCCGCCTTAAATTTGTTAAAAATCCTCCTTGCGTGGTACGACATGACATCGAAGCTATTCATGCGTTATTGGTGTGTTGTTAAGGTTAGTATGTATTTATAATGTTTAGAAATAATTTGTAGTTAACGTTGTAAAGTGTTATAGTAGATTGACCTTATTCATTTTTGTACTAATATTCGGAAATACTAGTCAGACATTTCAATTAATAATGTTAACTATTTGAGTAGATTTACATTAATATGCTTTGAACAGGTCAGATATTTTACCTGACCTAGTGTAATTCAAACTTATAAATTTTGAAAGTAAAACAGAATGCCTAAAAGAAACCGTAATGTATTGCTTCCGCTTAAATCCTTTCATATTTACATTCATTGATAAAAATGTGTCGTTTGTAATAGAACGATGTTGATATTAGTGTAACTAGGCTGCATGGGCTCCCAGTTTCACTATACATAACACTTTACTTTGTGTCATAGCATCACCATCGCCACTTCCTGGATATGCTATCGTAATCACCGTCACTATCATCACAACACCATCATCCTCGTCTTTTTATTGTCGTCGTCACCGCTGTCGTCGTCGCCGTCGTCATCATCATCACATCATCAATATCGTCATAATCAAAATCATGATCATTATCCAAGGACGGTGTTCTAGACTTAGACTGGTTGTTTGTTAGTACACACCAGTCATCCAGTTAAATAATTTGCCTATACCATTTGTTATCACTATTTAATATCATATTCACAGGAACTGTATAATCTTAAAAAGGAGGATGTTGATAGTTAATAA
>JAOTQE010015643.1:0-10856 GCA_025631205.1 Nesometra sesokonis | reverse complement strand
GGGTGCCGGTTGCGCACCCCCCTAAATCCGCCCCTGTGAATAACATTTCCTGCTTAATAACTTAAAAATTACAGTTAGCCATTTCACAGTTTCACCTGCAGATGTGTAAGAATAATGTCAAGTCATAAATAAAACGACACTCGTTAATTAATTTCCTTTTAATAAGCCGTGGGTCATTTTATGACTTGACCTTAATTATGCACATGCGCAGTTGACACCGTGAAATGCCCTTTTGTTACGGTGTGGGGTGTGGGGGAGGGTGCTATTATGTTATATGTGAGTATCTTTACCATGTTAAACAGAAACAATGTCAAATGGGGTAAATTTGTTTTCCATAAGGAAGGAAATAGCTTGGATTTAATTTTGGATAGCATCAGTGGCTGCATTTACCCACATGTGCTGTATTAAACATTACTTTTGTTCTTTTAACATATTTGTTTTGGTTGTTTTTAGGTTTGTTTTGGAGAAAGATGACGATGATGATACAATATCTCGTGTTTCAGCCTCTTGATGAATCGCCAGCTTTCTCTCATCAACTAAAATAAATGGTGCTCAGTTCTATTTGGATAATATTATTGTATTTTTTTTTAAGTTGTTTTTTTTTTTTTGTAGCTTTCTCTATCCCGTGAGTGGATTGGACATTTTTTAAATTGTGTTATGGCTATGAAAAATATTTTAATTGATGCCATATGTGAACACATTTTATATAATGAACAATTAATTTATATTGAAGAAAATATAAATGAATTTTGTTGTAACTTTCAGGTTAAATTACCTTTTAAAAAAAGTCTGTACTTAGAGTAAAGAAAAGCAGTTTTGAATTTGTTTTTTTTTTTTTTACCAAAATATTCTGCCTTGAGCATTCTATGTAGATACTTGCTTACAAGATGAGTAAACATCACATAAAAAAATAAAGGGTGGAGATTGGGTTGGAGGATGGGTGCAGAGTTGGGAATGTGTCTTAATTCTGTAGTGTGGATCTGCATGGCTAAGATTTCAAAGTCCATTACTCTAAAAATTCTCTAGAAAATAACATTTGTTTGAAAATTTTATTTATTACTAATTGAACATAGATTCAGTTACATGCATGCATATAAGTTTTATTCTGGAGTAAAAAAAAGTGAAAATTTATTGACGCAGTTTGCCTAGGCTAAACCTCTTCTTCATAATCCCGTTGCTAGGTTACGTCCACACCTTAGTAATCTTGCTGAGGAGATGGCCATGCGTGGTACTTTGCTCGCAATTCCTGATGATGAAATAATTTGTCAAAATATTGAATCCTGTCACGATGGCGTGTATCTCATTGCTTGGAGTATGCATTATACTTTCTTACTTGAAGATGATTAGTGGACCTTTCGGATTTTACAATTGTTAACATTGAACAAGGATAAATTTTACTATTGTTCACACTTGGATTATTTGGCATGGTTAGTTTTATCAGCAGCTATGGTAAAAATTGTAAAATAAACCATGCTATTCAAGGTCACAACCCACAGGAGTACACAATTGACCAATGAAGGCCATTCTGTAATGACTTGGGAAGTTTACCCAAGTCGCACTGTTCACATTGGACTTCCTTCTAAGTAAAACTAACTTTGTCAGTTTTCCTTGGCAGGCAGCTGAACTCGATTAAACTAACCACACGTCATGGTTAAGTTTCCATTTCTCATGATTAGGTAAACTTCTTGTGCTGTTCACCTTGAATTAAAAAACTCGCCAGCATGTCGGTTAGTTTTTCCAAAAAAAATTCCAGTGCGATTGTGACTTAAGTATGATTATTATGGTTATGGAGTGGTGCTGTTAAGTAACTTGACTTTTAGAAAATAACAAATTAAAAGAAATTTAAAAGATGGCACAGAGCCAATTGATATTAGCATTAACGTGACAAAGTTTTATGGTTTTTATAATTTTACCTTAATTTTCTTAGCGTTCGTTTACATCAGTAGCCGTGTCACGAACCAACCAACGTCAAGAGCAGTTGAAAAGAACAATGCAACGTGAAGCAGAACGCAAACGAAAATCAAGAGAGACTTTTCATCTGACAACGGCGGCGGTCTCTCAACAAGCGGCCTATGAGCCTTCCCATCATACATCTTCCGACGATGAAGGTATTTTGAATGTTCAAATTTTGTTTAATTGTTTTATTTTATTACATCTAACAAATCATACCATAGTTATAATGATTGGTTTTTACCTGTTAAAGTTACTAAACAGAAAAAATACTGAAAGATGAAACACATTAATCAAGGCATCTATAGCTATCCTGATTCACTTTTTTTTTATGCCAAAGTGAAAAAGCTTATCTTCCCCTCTGACTTTAGTCTCAAGGATATGGCTATTTTCCAGTGATCTCTGATATTAGATTTAAACTTTATGTGATTGTACCTTATTATTTGTTAAAATATTCCAGTCTTTTAATTCTCTTGTTATAAAATTATTTTTCCTCGATTTCTACACTGACATAAATGTTGGTTGTAGAATGGTGAACAGGCAGGCAAATTTAAGCACCTGTTACTGACCATATTAAAAAAGAATTTAACACATTTAACACAATTCACTTTAAAACCCTGATTGTAAAAGGAGGACAGCAAAGAACAATTCAGTTTGCATTAATTTTACACTAATATCTAGATGCTATTAACACTATGCTAACCACATTGCCAATTTCTGCACTAACAGTGCTTTGCTACACACTGCTTGGTTAAGTGATGTGTTATTATACCCTATTTACTCTAATAAATCCCAAATTGGCCCATCACAACCCCTTAAAAATATGCTAATAAGTGACCATTTGAATTTTGTAAATTGGAGTTAATCATTATTTAAAATAAACTTTTCAATAAAAACTGATTTGAGAACTGAAAGTAAAAATCTTATCTTAAATCTTAAAGGATGATGTCAAAATGCAGTCATTTAAAAAAGGTGTTTATGATAGGTAGACTTATGAAAGATGTTTACTTATTTCAAATTTTCCTATAATTTTCGTAAACACAAATTTCGAATGTGCCTAAAAGTATGTTTTTTGTGCAGAGATTATTAGGTTTCACCACAAAATGAGTTTCTTGGTGGCATTTAGCTCAGTTGGTTTAGCTGGTGGAAATCACTGTGCTGTATGCTGAACCGTGGAGACTCACTTGTCCATGTTTTGATCAAACACCACACCATTCTCCTTGTGTTTGGCTGGAAGTTTGAAATACAATTTAACAGCGCACCATCTTTTGGATGAGATGTTAAGCCGTTGGTCCTGGTCCCGTGTACTGCTCACTGCATTCAGTAAAGAATGCAGTGAGCACTCTTCGGAAAGAGTAGGGGATTGTCTCAAGGTGTACTGCCTTATCACCCCCCCCCCCCAGGACCCCACTGAAAAGAAGTGCACTTCAGACTTTCGTTGGTTTTCCTTGGTGTTCCCACAACACCAAATAAATTAAATCAAATTGTACAATTAAAAACACAAAAGAGGCATTTAATAAAATAGACTAAACACTTTAATTTTAAACGAGACCATGGGCTTACAATTAAACCGTAATCTGAACTCCAAATGACATTCGTTTTCACATAAAAAAACATATTTTTAAGGTAATTTCCAACAAAATAATCTAAAAATAGGAATTAAAAGGAAGTGATGTCAGAAAATTTGCATAAAAGACATTTTCCTGCATGACCTAAAAAGAATATTATATTAATGAATTGTAAAGTATAGTACTCATAATTTCTCAAAATCTGAACCTCAGGATTATTTTGGAGATGATCTTTATTTGATCTCAAGTGTGATTTTTCATTTCATTTCATTTATTTTGTCCAAAAAAGAAAAAAGCAAATACAATAGACAACAATAATCAATTTATACCAACTACTAAAAACAAGCCAGTCTTGCTGGACTGGATTGCTCAAAAGTAATCTAGAGCCTAAATAAACTGTCTGGGAGCTCTCCAAAACAAGACTGACTTAAAATAAAGAACATCATACATTATCAAACATAGAACAAATGATGCTATCTACATTAAAAATGATATTATAAGTTTATAAAATGATTTTTAGTTTCAATTAAAAATGAGTTGATATTAATGATTTGCCTCATTTTGTGGTGAAACCTCACATACTGTACAAGTATTTGATTCCCATTCTTATATAGCCAGAGATTTGAAACAATCTGAGTCTAGTCATCACTATGTTAAATTACATCTATGAATATTTACTGATCCATGTTGGAACAATCAGTTTCTCATTATATTATGCTTTTGTAATATATATATAATAGTGCTATATTAACACTAGTCATGTATTACAATTTATATATTGGTGATTATTATGATTATTTGCCACCTTGTAACGTGTTCATCATTTCCATTTACAGTCTGTATCATCTCATCTATATGCGTAATAACGAGTTTTATTGAGTTTAACTGCAGTTTATTTATGATAATAACCAATGTTTATAATATTCTCACTTTTTAAATAATATTTTCACAATCCTATTTAATATTTTCTAATTATTTTCAAGATGATACATACTTTTTTGTATATTGATGTGATGTTTCAAGTTTGATTTCTCTCATATCTATAACAATTCAACTATATTCATTTAATTTTTGTATAAATGATAAACATTTAGATGATGATTCATATTTAATGCTTTTGTCTTTTATCAGCCCTATACCGTACCATATATCTCATTTGCATAATTCCTTTATTTGACCTCCATAATTTGACCTATGAACCTACCATTTAAGTTTCCTACCAATAGAGGGCATACCTTTGTGTTTCATTGGAAATGCTATGCATGTTGACATCTGTGAAAATGTGGTGTTATTTATATTTCAACATGTAGCGTGTTTTTAAAAACACTTTTATAATGGTAAATATTGATGGTGGGTTGAAACCATAAACATTGTTGTAATGTTTATTTAGAGTTCTCCTATTTATTTGTTAATTTTAATTTGGCAAATTTCATTCCTAAAAAATATATTAAAACAATTATGCAAAAACAATTAGTCTATTTTGTTTTTAACTTTAATAAAACCAGACAAAAAATTTGGTATATTTGTAAATAAAAATAAATTTATATTGTTTTTTTAAAAATTTACTTAACATGATTTAATTGTGATGTGTTGTCATTACTCATACCCATAAGTCGATCCAAATAATTCATATTTTCTTCCTTTCAGATTTATATGTATTATTTGTTAGATTTTTTCCTGCTTGTACATAAATGATAAATGTAATATTAATGTTATAGGTCGTAGGTAGCATTGCTATGCTATCTAATTTTAGCCTCACGCTTTAAATTGACCTCATGTTGTGTGCGTAAATGATGTCACCAATAATATTGCTAACGCATTCTTCCTTTTAATGATCTTACCCCCTTTGAATTGTGTTTATACTTAATACTAGTATTTGTTTGTGCCATTTGCTTATCCAATAATTGATATCATCCCTTGATAAAATAATTCTCTGTTATGTTATCTGTGTTGCCATTTTTTGCATTTTGTTGATATCTGCTTTGTAGACGACACTATTCCGCTGTCAATGGCAATGTCGGCACGCCGTGTTTCCATAGCCCCGCCCCCCAGCGCCAATAGCGTGAACCGAGCCCGAAGCATGTCGATAAGGCGTGCATCTCTATGGTCTGGTGGTACTGCAACCGGCAATACTTACACATCAGGTAGTTCCATCATATTATTACCATTTTCATCTCATTATTTTGACAAAAAAATTATTTAACATCCAAGATTTATTAAAAGAATATCCCTACTGAGCATGCTCTGTCCCAGTGCATTATGGGATAGATAGTAGACACCTGGAATCATATGCAAATTAGATAAATTTTTTTCTGCATGTTAACACCTGCACCTGAAAAATTACTAATAGCATGTTATTATTATTAATATTATATTCCAAATTTATATTTAAAATTCCTATCTTTTCTAAAGATAATTTTGACTATTTATAAACAATTTCACAATATGTTTTGATTAGTTTTATACTTCACATCCTTCCTACATAACACATACAAAATCAATACCTATCTTACATCATTGCCTCACATACTACATTCTACACTATAAGCGTTTGTGTATAACAGTTTAAATTTAAGAAGTTTGTATGTAATTCCAAACCCTTGTCCCCACTGCACCTATTTGTCTTTAGATACCTGTTTATTTTTTCCATAGAGATTAGTTCTAGAGTATAAATACAACCACTATACCTTCAAATGCGCTTAAAATAGTTTTTGTGCATTTAAAAGTGTCTCAGACGAGCTTAGAACGATTTTGGAAGCACTAAAACAAAAAAAAAGAAATATTCACATTCCAAGAAAAGAGTGCATTGTAAGTTTTACTTAACCTTAACATACTCAAATTCACCCAAGGCTGTACTATGAACATTGCATTAAGTTTTATGGTACCACGAATTCTGCTTTCTTTACCAATTTTTACCCTTTCATAGAATCAATTGCCACCGTCATCATTTTCTCCACTATTACTAACGCCTGGAAATTTATTTACCTGGGCTAGACCGTATTTTTAGACAGGATCTGATTGTCATCCTAGTGTGACCTAAAGTCATGTCCTTTTATTGGCCAAAAAATCTTTTATATCTTTATGTGGATATGTGATAATTTTTATATATAAGGATGATAAAATCATGGTTTTTAAAAATATTTTAGTGACAAATTTGGTATCATTATTCCACATAAGATGTGACCCTAAACAAACAATTCTGGAAACAGGGAGACATGGATGCTGCTTGGTAACTCAATTCTTAATTGACATTTGTCAACTTACCTGCATTGTGTGTTGTTTATATTTGTCTTCCGTGTGCTAAGGGTTAACAACAAAAATTCATTACCTTTTTCCTTCAGGAGCCTCCTCAGCT
Source organism: Nesometra sesokonis (assembly GCA_025631205.1). Classification (NCBI taxonomy): domain Eukaryota; kingdom Metazoa; phylum Echinodermata; class Crinoidea; order Comatulida; family Antedonidae; genus Nesometra; species Nesometra sesokonis. The sequence continues at coordinate 3,983 of JAOTQE010015643.1, read as the reverse complement.
AAATAGAAGTACTCTAGTTTTTACTCATACTCTATGTTTTTTTACCCTTTTTTATTTTTTTTTTATTTGAATAGAATTCAGTTCTTACTCAAAGGCAGAAACAACATTACACATTAACATTTTAAAATGAAATGCTACACCAACCCTTATTCTTTGAATTGAAATCAAAACATGATTTGAGGTAAAAATGGGGAAGTGGTAGAATTTTACCTGTTTTTTGAAGGACTTGTCAATTTTGTTTATATCTTTAAATATTAATGTAAACCTAGTGCACCGTTTATTAATTAGCTCTGGGCTAGTAGGGATGGCCTTATAACTTGGCGACCTAGTCTGTTGGCTTTTATATTGACGCCAGTGGTAGGATCTTTTATAACCAGACTGGGTTTGGGTCTAAAAAACCATAGATGTTTCTCTCTTGCTTAGACTTAAGATGGATTTAGGTCCAAGGTGAGAAAATTGTTAGGCTTGGCGAACAAGCAGTTTGTTAGCTCCAAGGCAAGCAGAGACCTTTAGATATCTACTGGCTTTCTGGCCGGTAGTAGTGTCCTTGAATTAATTATTTTGGCTTTTACATTGGTGGCAGCATTAGGATCATTCTGAACTAGATCAGGTTTGGGTTTAAAAGAAATCATCCAAGTTTTTTTCTTGTGTTCAGATTCGGTCTAAGAGAGAAAATGAAGCCCTAGTGAATAAGTAGTGTATTAGTTCCTAAGCTAGTCTAGATATCCATTCATCTCTGATGTTTAATCAGTCAGTATTTCTGGCCTTCTAGAAGGTGAAAATGGGTCATTAAAAGCCTGAAAGCATTAAGGGATCACAGCCAGAGTCCTGACAGTACAATTCTTGCTTGTAACACTTCACTCTCAATACATGGAAACAATAACTCTGCATTTAAGAAGAGAGTAACTGATATCGTATGGCCCAATGGGGTGAAGAATGGTTCCATCGGGTGTTGATGAAACCCATTGAAAGCGATTTGTACCAACATTATCACTATTATTACAACCTCATTGAAAATTAGACTTTTTCAAATACTAATATGTCTCTGCGTTTTCATCTATTTGCCTTTAAATCATTGTGGTAATATTTGTTTTTTATTGACAGCTTTTCACATATTTAAGAAAGTATAATGTATACTCCAAGCAATGAGATACACGCCATCGTGACAAGATTCAATATTTCGACATAAATTATGTCATCATCAGGAATGATGATATTTAATAAACATAAAAAGACCAGAAAATCTATCATGATTGCTCACAATTACAAAATATAATGGCCCACATCAATTGAACAACATATATAAAAAATAACAATGTATGTAAATTTTTTGTTGCTGAATGAAACAATCTTTCCCCAATAGATGAATCTACCCCCTAGCTTTGTGTCAAATCCCCTTCCCATTATTTCTGATCCATTGCATGTGCATGCGGCTCAGTAGCACCAGCATCAAAATATGTGACCAAGCTGGCATTGTGGTCTTTGAATTTCACCTTTTATTGCATGCATAATTATATCCGTTCCAAAATTTTTCTTACATTTAAAATTCTTATTTTCAGGAATAGAGTAATTTTTGTCTCTTTTTTTAATACTAATCAATTGTACTATTTGGTTTTACTGGTTTAATGGTTTTCTTATTGTTTTTCCCGTATTACTTTTTTAGTGTTTCACCGTGTATTTTCAATTAGAGTTATTCAGTTTGTTAATTGTATGCACAATAAGTTGTTAATTACTTTCATAGAATTATTTCACAATTTTTGTTGCAAATACAATTCATTGTTTTCATATATCCGTTGAATTAAAAGTTGGATTCATGATATTTATAGCACTTTGTATCATGTCAAACAATATTTATATATAGTGACAATTTATAGTGACAATTTATAGTGACAATTTATAGTGACAATTTATAGTGACAATTTATAGTGACAATTTATAATTTATATTTATATTATTAAAAATATAAGCTATTATTTTTAAATCTAACAATGATTTAATAATATTGAAATGTAATATTTGTTAGTATAAAATGTACGCTATTTTTTAGATGAATAAATATGAAACATTGTGTACAGTTTGAAATTATATAAATCATTTAAAATTATATTTACAATTTGTTAGACAAATAAATATAAAACATGGCATACAGATTGCAGTTATATAATTCAAAATTCATTCAAATAAAATTACTTTAGTTATCTTGTTACACTTATATTTCTTCATTGAAAGAATATAATTTATCTGATTTAAATTATATTTTAAATGTATATATCATTGTTTTTAATTATCTTAAAATTATATAATAGTACTGTAATATACTATTTGGTTAAATAATTGCTATGATCCATGAAAAAACTTTACTTATTTTTACTATGTACTATTATTATAAGAATAAAATAAATAATGGAATTGAAAACTTTGACATTCCCCTCTGTTCTAACAGATAGCTTATATATAATATAGATTTTATAAACCAAACGCAATTGCCAAAAATGAATAAAATAAAAGAAATCATTAAATTGCAATATTTTATAAATTCATATTAAATTATAATTTATGTGAGTAGCATTGAATTAAATGCATAAATTAAATACATTAATAAATTATTAAAAACCATTTTATTCAAAATTTAGTAGGAATAATATATCTATGTAAAGTTCATGTAGTTTTTAATGACACAAATATATTATTTTATATTTATTACATATAAATTTATGAGAGGGAAGCAGGAATTAAAAAAGTTAATGGAAAAGTTGCCCTAAATGCTTCCTCAGCAGGTGACGATGAAGCCGTGTTTCCAGAGCGCTTCCATCATAATCAGCCGACATTCCAGTTGTTCTTCCCATCATGCATCTGCAGTACATTAGTACACCTGATTCGGTTGCTAGACGATGGGGAAGTGAATGCGGAAGGGATAGCAGGTTAGTTCATACACACAAAGTTTCATGCATTCATTGTAAACTCAAGTTCTTCAAGTTGTTTTCATTATCTAATGCTGATGGACTTATATAACACAACTTGTAAATGAATAAGTACTCATATCTCGATGATCTCTGACTCTATACCATCCTTCTAAATTACATTAAAACTATTCATTTATGAAGAAAAATTAAGAAATGTGCCCTTTTGAGTGCCCTTGTGTATGAGTTTTATTGTTTTTTGCAATCTCCTCGATTCTTCTTTGTTGAGTGATGGCTCGCCCAGATCATATGATGTCGAACTTGTAACTTGTGATTAAATTCATGCAAGGGTATTCTCTTTCAAAACTATTTTTAAAAAATCAGTTTGTAGTAATAGTGCAAACAGTGCATTGACTCCGTTTCATACTTCTACAAGGAGATCAGTAGTTCGAGGCTCATTTTGGTTGTCGTGTTTCCAGGCAAGACACTTTATCCTCGTTGTCTCTCTCCACCCAGGAGTATAAGTTGGTACCTGGGAAGTACAAATGCCTTATGCACTGAATACAGCTGCAACATTATGGAATGGATTGTGTTCCATAGGTGATGGTTCCAATGAGTGTGGGTAATAATTGTGAAGCGCTTGAATAGAAGGCCTTGACATTAACCTCTATATAAATGTCACATATTATGGTATTATCAAAGATCTTACAATGTAAAGATAGTGCGCTGGCCGATATTTGCATGGAATTTCTGTAGTACGTGAGTTGTATGGCCGAGCGGTTAAGGCAGGGAAACCGTGAACCATGCATAAACAACAGCACGGGTTCGAGGCCCGCTCCCACCATGGTTCTGATGGTGGAACAAGTCTTCTCGGATAAGGACTATAAACCGTAGACCCAGTGTACACAACAGCTCATGTGCACTTTAAAGAACCCAGTACATCTTTCGAGATGAGTAGGGGGTTACCACGGTGTACTGGCCCATGCATGACCCCTGCCGTGGACAACTGAAGTAGCGCAAGTACAACTCAGTACTTGCTGCATGACATGACGTGACCCTTAGGGGAGTAGAAAGTCATAAGAA
>JAOTQE010015610.1:0-10858 GCA_025631205.1 Nesometra sesokonis | reverse complement strand
GGGGGACTGGTTGAGGGTGAATTTTTTAGGGGAGTCCAGGGGCATGTTCTAGGATTGGCTTCGCAGCATTCACTTACAATTTGTAATTACTAGTAATAAATGTTATTGTTGAATTATCTTGTACTGATGCTGTTCCTCAATGCTAACACCAGTCCTGGAGAGGTCACTCAACACTTGCTACACAGAGTGCTTCAAGTGCTGAAGACTGCTGATACCTAAAATTGTGCTCTACTGAGAATTACTCAGAATTTGAGAGAAAGTTACGTCCAGGAGGATGCTGCTTGCTGGCCCCCTGATCTTCCTGCCAATAGTTTCATCCTCTGGGGGCCAAAATATAGTTCTCAAGGTGAATTGAAACCATACATTGACATTCTCAAGAAATACGGGGCTAGCAGCCTGCAAGCAAGATTGTGTCAGATTGAAGATCTGTGCTAGTCTCTGGCTAAGGCTACAAAGAATGCAAAATATGATGAAATAATGAAAACAACTGTTTTTTTTGTGCAGGTCGGGAAGATGTCATGGAAGAGGAATCCTTTAGCCGGTTCATAACAAAAGGAACAAAAGATAAGACGTGATAAAGTAATTACATTAAACCACTAATATTTTATACATTACCAGTTTCCTAGGTAGTTTGTACTCATTACTAGGCAATACTAGTAAATAAATACATTGAACGACTAGGACTTAATTTAAGTTCTGCAGTTGGAAGGCAAGTTTTTCAATAGTGAGGTTTCGCAAACTTACGAAATACGAATACGAAAACGGATACGTCATTCATCCTTGTAACATTTGAATAGAACACCTTAAATATCTGTCATAGTAGGTCAGTATTTTACAACGATCATCAACAATTCATAGGTAGAAAATTTGATATATTTTTTAACACATTTAGGAACTTTCAAAAATTGGAGTGTGACGTTTTCGTATTTCGTAAGTTTGCAAAACCTCGCTATTAACCATCATGCAACATTACCAAATGCCTACAAATGAGTTTGTACTCGGTACAAGGCCATGCTAGTAAATAAATGCATAGAATGACCAGGGGCCATATCCAAGAATTTACCAAGGGGTACTTAAAAATCCAAATCACAAGTAACTGGTGTGATTTTAAAGAACAAAAAAGCTTCTTTGCTCCATTCTTATGATGATTTTTTTCTAAAGGGGACTGCTTGAGCATCTTATTATCTTACAAGTCGCCAAACTAATGGCTTCAATGCCATTTATATAGAGACTAGAAGAGTTGTGCTCAGACATCCTGTGTTCCCCCTCCCATGGATATCCCAATATGACTAGGATTGAAAGATCTAAAGGTGGCAAGTATGTTACTACTTTAGTCGTCAGGCTACATTGCCTCTCATACAATATCATATTCATTGTAATCCCAATGCAAATCTGTTTTGAAAGGTGGGATTGGAAGATATTTGAGGATTCACACCCACCATAACTAAGGCAAGCAAATTTTAAGAAGCAATGCCGTTAGATGGCAGGTAATTTCACTTTTCTAATAAAATGTATCAATTTATCATCGCCATTGTATGCTTAAATTGTTGCTGTTAAAATTTGGGGGATTTCAGTGAGAGGGATATATGCCTCTTCCCAAAGGTCTGTGTCCATTGTTCCAAGGTTCTTCCCCCATGGGAATAGCAGCAAATTGTGTAAAAGGTGATAAATCTATTCAGTTATATATTTTGTGTCATGGAGGCTACTAGACAGAATTTGTTTTGTCAGCCCCGACATGAAATCTACCAAATACTAGGGGAAAAAATTACAAATTGTTATCAGCTGGGACTCATACCCATGCCTCCCGATACCTAGCATGGTATCAGTACCACTAGACCACAGATCTTGCACTCGATGACTAGCGGTCAGGTTGAAGCCAAAATTAGCAGCAAGTACTGTAATGTTCAGTGCTTAAATTATATGATTTGTTTTGGCCAACTCTGAAGTGATACATCAAAAACAGTAAAACCTCTGTTTTAAGTCCTCTGATTTTACATACCCTGGATTTGACATATACATCATAAGAACAATAACATCATCAATATTTGTATTTGTAATAGGTTTTGTTCTGCATATTACACTTTTAATAAGCATCTGTATGTTTCATCTAAATGTTATCTTCAAAAAGTAGCATGCAACTCATCATAGCATACTTGTATATTGTGCCACTATGCTGTGAATGGGTGTGCCAACTTTGATCTAACATGGATTTTACACACCTCGTGTTTTACTTACCACAATTGGCCCCATAAAGTACTATATATATTTTACTGTACTCGGTTGGGATAAACAAATTCTGTCCCAAACTAATCTTACTAATGTGTTAAGTATTGGATGAGGAATACTCGTGCATATTCATCATCTACTGTACTGTAGTTTTAATAAAACATGTAATAATGAAAACTTAGAATTTTATTTAAATGTAGATATCAACATAAATATTTTGATGGTTAAAATTGATTTATTATTGTTAACTGTCTACTGGTACATGAAGTACTGTACATCAAGTAGGCACTCATTGTTAGGTCTACTTACTTAAAGCTATAATCCCAATGGATTTAAAAATAGGAGATTTTATCAAGACCATGGTTAACATTCCAATGCTTAAATCTTGCAATTCAGACTTGAATTACAGGATTTGATGTAGATAGTTTTACCCATGCAGGGCTCGCAGAATCAGTTGCCCTTGGTTCGGGGCAACCAACAATTTGCATTGGACAACCATAAATTTGTAACTTGTTGCCCGAATGGCAACTGTTAAATTAGTCTGTAAAATGCCAATATTTTACATATTAGTAGATTATCGCATGAGGGCAAGTAGAATTATTTTTCGGGCAACCAAAATTTAGAAAGTGGTTGCCCGACTCGCAGCACAATGTTTCAAATTTCTGCGAGGTCTGCCATAGATGCATTATTTTAATGGCTAGATAGTGACCTTCCATAGAGTACATAGCCCCAAAGTGCAATTCCATGGAAGTGCCTACTATTGAAAGATATGTCCGGAATCCAGTCAATCAAATCGCGCTATGTTTTGAGACTGTTGCTATGACAAAACAGTGCTCCCAATCTTTCATAAAAGTTTAACATTTTTCAATAAAAATAAATTTAATTAAAATGTAAAGACATTTATATGTAACATGTGTAAATAATTTGTATACCACAGGGCCGGCAGAAGCATTATAAAATTGGTCAGGCAAAGTTGTAGAGTCCACATATTATACTGTATTACATTTTTTAGTAACTTTTAGTCAATTTTTTTTGTTACATTTGTCAAAAAATGGCCCGGCAAATGCCTGACCAGCCGGACCGCTTCCGGCGTCTTTGTACCAAAAAATGTTAAAAATACAATACTTATAAACCAGTTATTAATATTATTTAACTTACATGTTTGAGTTGAAAGCTGACAACCATAAATAGTAGGTGCCTACATGGGATTGCAATTCACTATCTAGCCGTAAATAATAAATCTATAGTTTTAGCATACTTGAAAATCAGTTATTTTGACATTTTAACAAAGCCCACAACGCCTGGGTGATTGACCACATAAATAAGGGCAATTTAGCTCGGAAGTTTACACAAGGTGTGCTATTCTCATTTGACTTTCCTGTTTGGTAAAATTAACCTGGTTAGTTTTTCTGAACAATTGAGACTCTGTTAAACTTCCCACATGGTTCAAGTATGTTAAAGGCCAATTCCTTCCAAAGTTAAAAAAATTAAAACATTCTAAATTAAAATATATTGTATTTGAATGTATAAATATTATACTGATCTAATATATTTATGTCATTTTATTACTTCCAAGTAAGAAAAAATGTAAAATATAAACAGAATTTTTTTTTGGTTGGGTCTCAAAAAAAATACAAGAGTATGAATCTGTAGTAGCTTTGCTTCTGTGAAGATTCTAAATCTAATATCCAATGGCGAGCTATGTTCGCATGCAAAAACGGAAATTGCTGTGGATAGAATAGCCTGGGCGACATCCACGCAGATATGATGTAAATCCTTCTAGCTTAGCAATGGTTAAATATCAAAGAAATCGTCTAGGCCTAACTGATTGCTTAACAACAGAGCCGTCACTCTGACGAAGGACACCGGACAAGGTGTCCGAAACTGTCAGTCAGGTCAGTAAATTCGATTGGTTTGTCCAAAAGTTAAACTTAGAGTTATCATCTAGGCCTAGCCTAAGAAAGTTTGATAATTATTAGCTTTTTCATATTCAAGAATAAAACTAAAAAAGTATGCTAGGTCATGTTTATGTTTATCATGTTTATTACTTTATAAATAACAAACTGGTTAATTTTCAAATAATTTGATTTTATAGGTAGATTTTGGAAGGAATGCACTTTTAAATGAGAGTTATGCGTTCTGGGCTGTTCCATTAGACCAGCGAGCCCTCCATAAAGTAATTTTGAGTTATCTCAGTATATTTATATCACACCTTATTAAACCTTTCACCGCCTTTAATGTCCAGTAGGCTATTAGTTTTGCAAGTTTCTTTGAATTTGCTCCAGGGTAATGAAGTACTAATTGTTCTGAACCGTAAGCAAAGGTTAGTTTATAGACGGCTGGTCGGCCCTAAGGTCCGCTGTTTCACTAAAATGCCGATTCTAAATAAACCAGTGGGTTGGGTAGTTCTAACAATGTATAGCGCGATTGCATCAGTGTAATAAACATTTCTTATTCCATAATCCTTTACATTATTGTTGTTATGTTCTTGTTAAAGAGCCATATTTTAATCTATTGTAATTATCAAGGTCTCGTGTACAGAAAGTGTAAACTTCAAGCATTAGATTTACAAAGTTTTATTTTAAACGAAATTAAGTACTGTAAATATTATTTTGTTTTTATAAAAACCGTTTTCGTTTTCTGTCTGGGGTAACATCGTAATATTGCACCCGCTTTACGGTTTCCTTCTTTAAATTCCAAATGAGGATTATGCAACAGATAGCTGGTATGAATAATGATGATATGGTAGTTGTTGATAATGCAGTCAGCGAGTATAGAAGAGTACTGGTGATAAAGAGTAAGCCAAATGAACTAACACGAGCTGCACGTTGTGTTCCAAATGCTAACAGTGTTCCCATAGTAATTTCAGACACGCCTACCAAACAGCGATACATGTCAGGCTCGATATTCAATCCAAGAAGACATAGCCAAGGGCATACTGTACTCAAGTCATCAAAGTTGGTTTTCTAAAATTAAAAATGAATGAAAAAATGTAAGGATTATATCATTCTCATTTTAAAATATTTATGCATGCAACAAAACATTCCGTTTCGTTTGTGTCTACTGCCGTCAGTCAGACACCTTGTATCCAGTTTTGTATCGTAGAAGAGCATTGGAAGGTGACAGCGTAAACAATGGATACAGCACATCGATACCAGCAGAGGAAGGATCTTTGGCGATCTTAAGCCCGGCGCACACTTGAAGAATTTTCCTCAGCAATCTGCCTCAAGAGGCACTTATGCGAGGTATCACCACAACATGAGTCGCATTGTAGGTGAGATCAACTTCGGGGCCCAAAAACAATAAAATTAGGATACAAATTTGAAAATCTGGGCCTCGAGCACCCCTTCAATGGAAATGAGCACCCCATCAGAGGTCTATACTGTGAGGAAAACCGATAAAATCATAAATTCCACTACGAAAAACGTCCCCGATGGGGTAAAAATATTGAAAAAGCCTTTTTTTGCTTTTTTGCTTGTCAAAATCCAACCCAGGTTCGAGGACCCACCCCCCCCCCACTTCGCCTTCCTAGCACTGTAGCCCTACACGCAATGTGCGTCAAATTTGTAGATGCACTTTACTCACTAAAAATGTACACACTGTGAACAGTGGCGGATTTAGGGATCTCACTGGCTGCCGTGACAGCCCACAAAAACGATCGAGTGTCAACTCTAAAAAGGCCGCCGTTAGGGAAAATGAACATAAAAAACTGAAACTTGTAAAATTGTTCAAAATGCAGGCAGGAGACTCGTCAACTGGTTGGACCATCCAGTGATGTTTCACGTCGCAGGAAAGTCGACGAAAATTGGGCCGTATTGTAATCTGCAACCAAAGCGGTAGGTCCCTGGATCTGCTTGAGTAAAGTGCCACTCATTGCCATTTGCTGAGCAATTATACTAATCATGTGTGCGCCAACCTTTTTCGTTCTGTTCACTTTTCTTTTTGCTTTATTTTTAGATAGATAATAAACAAGAAATTACTTCTTAATTACTTTACGAATCTTGACATTTGCAGACAACCCTTAATAGAATCTGTCCTCTTTCCCCATTTTTAAACTGATCCTTTCTAAAACACTTTTACCTGTCATGCACACGGGGACCCCCTTAAACAGTTTTTTCTTCTTTTCATCCTTTTCTTGTCATCCTTTCTAAAACATTTTTAAACCCATCCTTTCTAAAACACTAAAACCAATGTAAATTTAGTTAAACATTGACTTATTGGCGCATCCAGGGTCCCTCATTACTGCCAAAACGTAGTTGCTTCCACCTCATATTAGATGCGGTGGCCTTAAAATTAACCCCCAAATTTAAATAAATTATAGACATGCATATGGAGCAGGCGTAACATTAAAAAGGATACCAAAATACGAAAAATGGGGCAAGTGACCTTTTTGTTTGCTTTTCAAAATAAAAAATCAGAACCACGCCCACTCGGATCTGGGAAAATGCTCCCCTTCCCTTTCGCTGGATCCTAGATCCGCCCCAGATTTATTAATGGACCTCATGATAGTGGTATCAGTGCTGCAATTTGTTAAATGGAAGACAGCAGGCTGGTTATATCAGAGTTGCAGTTTGTCATCGGTTCGGTGGGGTAAAGGATGCAGTTTTAAAATGGACTTCAAGCTGATGGTATCATGGTTTCAGCTGTTTACTAAACTGTGGTACGTTGATATCATGTCTGCTGTTGATTAATGGACCTCTTGCTGGTGATGCAACTTCGACATCGGATTGGTGGTGTCAGTGCTGCAGTACGTTGTTGAATCTCTGTATGGTGTTATCAGGGCTGCTATTAACTGATGCATATCGGGCCGGTGGTATCAAAGCTGCAGTTTATTAATGGACCTCAGGCTGGTGGTATCAGGTAATAGAGCTACATGCAGTTGGTCCACAGTCCGTTAGTTGAGGGATGCATTGGTTATTGAACCTCGGTATGGTGGTATGAGGGTTGCATTGGTTATCGAACATTAGTATGTATCAGGGCTGCAGATGATTAAATAGAAGTCAGGCTGGTGGTATCAGAGCTGCATGCAGTTGGTCCCCAGTCAGGTAGTTAAGGGATGCATTGGTTATTGAACCTCGGTATGGTGGTATGAGGGTTGCATTGGTTATCGAACATTAGTATGTATCAGGGCTGCAGATGATTAAATAGAAGTCAGGCTGGTGGTATCAGAGCTGCATGCAGTTGGTCCCCAGTCTGGTAGTTAAGGGATGCATTGGGTATTGGACTTCGGTATGGTGGTATGAGTGTTGCATTGGTTATTGAACATTAGTATGGTAGTATCAGAGCTGCAGTTTATTAAATAGAAGTCAGGCTGGTGGAATCGAAGCTGCATGCAGTTGGTCCCCAGTCTGGTAGTTAAGGGATGCATTCGGTATTGAACCTCGGTGTGGTGGTATGATGGTTGCATTGGTTATTGAACATTAGTATTGTAGTATCAGGGCTGCAGATGATTAATGAACCTCAGGCTGGTGGTATTAGGGCTGCGGTTGAATAATGGACCTCAGGCTGGTGGTATCAGAGCTTCATGCAGTTGGTTCCCAGTCCAGTAGTTAAGGGATGCATTGGTTATTGAACCTCGGTGTGGTGGTAAGAGGGTTGCATTGGTTATTGAACATTACTATAGTGGTATCAGGGCCGCAGATGATTAATGGACCTCGGACTGGTGGTATCAGAGCTGCTCCCGATTAATGGAACTCGGGCTGGTCACCTAGGTGGCTGCAGTTTGTTGAAGCCTGTTTTTCTGTCGATCGTTAAGTTGCGGCGAGTTGCGTTGAGTTGAAAATCGTTAAAGAACCTATCTCAACTTCAACGATTTTCAACTCAACGCAGCTCGCCGCAACAATACGATTGACAGGAAAACAGGCTTGACTGGTTGTGTCAATGCTGCAGTTAGTTGTCAAACATTGGAGTTGTTATCAGGGCTGCAGTTGATGAATGTATCTCCAACTAGTGGTGTATGGCTACAATTATTGTTTAATGAGATTAATGAACCTCAGACTGGGGATGGATGCCACGGTTGCAATTGGTTCTCGGTGAACCTCAGTATGGTGATCTCATTGTTTAGTTGGTCATTGAACCTGAAACTGGTGGCATCAGTTGGTTATTAAACAACCTTGGTTGGTGGTATAAGCGCTCCGATTGGTTAATGGACACTGGTGATATTAGACTGGAGTTCGTTAATGGATTTACGGACTGGTGGTATCCGAGCTACAATTACATATTTTGAACTCGGACTGTTGGTATCGGGTGACCATCAAATCTAGAGATTAACCTTAGATCATAGTTTACCAAGCTTTGGCAAGGCAAGGTTTCCTGATAGTAAAGACCTTCTTCAAAGGCTATACTCATAAAGCCGTACGAGGTTGGCTAATCCTACTCAAGAATACAATAGTTTTACATCACAATAAATTGCAATATAACGGCTTTTAATTCGCAACCTGTGTTATTGTTTTAATATTACAATTTTCTTTATAAAATATGAACTTACCACTCGATCATGTAAAGGTTGCAACGGAAAAACCTTTGTGATGCCAGATGAAACGAAATAGAGGCCTAAACTGAAAACAACAGCAATTTTTAAGTCCATTATCATTATTATTATTATTATGTATGCCTAGAAGTCACTAACAGATACTGTCTAAATAATGAAGGGTATGATATTTTTATAGTACTTTTATATTAAATACAAGTGCAGTTAATCATTTATAAGCAAATCTGACCTCATATAATTTCAACTGGAATAAGCCAGTAAAACTATACTGTTGTGGGTATATGATTGCTGACAACGAATTAGTCCAATAGGCCTACCCGTCGTATTATTTTATATAAGCTTAGACTATTGTTCGGCTACAATTTAGCTCAGTTCAGGCTTTCAAATTTTCCTTGAAAAGGTACAGTATTGTGACAAGCCTATGCCCATAAATATTGTAGTTATAATAACGATCATATGACTATAAATAAAATTCCTAAATCATTACCAAATTAATATGGAGATATCGGTCTTAATTCTTTATTTATATTACTACACGTTAAATTGTCCTTATAAAAAAAACTTGCAAGAATAAAATTAAAAAAAAATAAATATATCCATCAACATGAGATATGATGCGAAGTTGCTAACTTGTAAAGCAGTCTAACCACTGTTTAATGCTGTACTTTAAAAAGTGACAGTAATCCAGGGTTGCAAAGTTTAAGCCACGTAGGCTATGGTCACCGGAAAGGTGGTTCTGGAATACAATTAGTAACGAGTTATTAGGTCATTTATCTCATTTAATTTTTCAATGAACCGCCTGTTTAGTACTAACTCATCCTATATTGACTATATAATCAAGATGTCTATATAGGCCTACCCTTGGAGACCTACTATGAAATTAATTACTATATACTTGTATTAGATATGCAAACTTCATTCTCCAAAGATTCTCCATAGAACGATCAGGAAGAGTTATGAACTGCTGTACGCGTGTGTAGAAAAGTGCGTGCAAAGACGCGAAACGCGCGCGTGCAGTTTTTAGCATAGGAGCGTCAACAGTTGGTGTTACCTGAGGCTACTATAAAATGAGATTGGAAACCCTGGTCAGCTGGTCATTGTTATGTATGTGGTCACAGTGAGAAATTGCACAACTTTACCGGTACTGCTCATGCTCTTTTACAATTTATTCCAACAACCACTGCACATGCTCAGGTACAAGGTATCCCAAAGCCAAGTGGTAAGATACAAAAAACCTAATAGATTTTGCACCAAATTCTACCTTGATATGAACCTCAGAATTTTAAAATTAGTTTCATCCCTAACAGTTAACCTATTCGAAATAATTGTAACCCTTGGGTGTATTTTTATGGGGTAACAAAATATGTTATTTTTTTAAATACTTTTTGTGGCAGAAGTTTTTATAAATTAGTAAACTTAAAAATGTATAAAAACCAAAACCAAAAGCGATAATAAATCACACATTTTTGTTACCCCATAAAAAATACACCTAATGATTCACAATTTTGAATAGTTAAACTGTTAAATAAAACTAATTTTAAATTGCTAAGGTGCACAGGCCTAGTAAAGGTATAATTTGGTGCAACATTTGTGGGATGTTTCTGTCCACATTTACAGAACAATGACTAGCCCGAGTGCTAATAAAAAAGGGGAAATGCACAGTGATTCCAATCTCTCTCTATAGTAGTCTCAGATGTTACTCATTGATATAAGTATTTATTTGTTATCAATGACGTCACAACGTGCCCCGTTTTGTACACGGTTTGTGGCTAGTGAATTTTGTGAATTTACTTGTAAACATACTGCTTATACATTTTAAAGTTAGCGGATTCCGATAGGGCCTACATGTTTTAAGCATATAAACGGAAACTATAAAGCAAATTGCAATCGGTTGTACTACAAAACTACATAAAATTGTAAATTTATATATAATTTTCTCTTCCAAACTTCCTTGTAGAAATCTACAAAAATATCGTACAAATGTAATGCGACATTTCCTGTTACTAGTAGTAGAGAAATTAAAAAAAGACGAATTAGGCCTACAACTTAAAATGATCAAGTTTTAAGTGGAAGCAGTTGGCGCAGCGGTGGCGTTTCGGGCTTCCAATCACGAGGTCGGTGGTTCGAGACTCACTCAGTCAG
>JAOTQE010015599.1:7500-10858 GCA_025631205.1 Nesometra sesokonis | reverse complement strand
AAAGTGTGTTATTACATTTGTGGGTGACATTATTACATTTGTGGGTAAAGTGTTATTACACTTGTGGGCGTTATTACGTTTGTGGGTAAAAGTGTTATTACATTAATTGTGGGCGTTATTACATTTGTGGGCGTTATTACATTTGTGGGTGTAACAGGGGGGGGGGAGGCATGGTCCCTGACAGTGGGACCAACTCGTGAGGTTCGGATGGGCGTGGTTACAGGTTTGGTTTTGATGAGCAAAAAAAAACCTAAGTTCACCGTTTTTGGCACATTTTTATGCCTAATTCCTATAGAGGCGGTTATAAAAATTTCTTTGGCTTTTTCCCCGACGAGAATGGGCAATCTTCCCCGACGGGGGACCAGCCTTCCCCCCACCCCCGCCACGGTTTTTTTTTTACGAGAGGGACAATGTATAATCAATGATGAACGGTTGGAAGGTTTATGAACAACAATAGAAATACACTTATTTAAACCTATTTGTAAATTTAACCATCAATTTACAGTAATTCACTTTATCACACATACGATGGTGCGATCGTCAAAACTACTGTCATATTTACATTGTTTCTTTTAATCTGTATTCATTTGATTTTCATTGTTCCATTGCAGATGGAGTCCAAATTCATCGACAATGAATAACAAGATTGAAGGAGGATTTTGTTTTTAATTACTGTAGTAGATAATACCCGACACCTGCGACCATGTAAACAAATTTTAATATGAATTTAATTAATACTTTTCCCTTATTGTCCACTGGCATAATTTGTCCATAACACGTATTTATCTGTATTTATCAACCGTAAGGTACTGTATTATGCAAAGCATACGGCAATGCCCTATTAACTTTATCTTCTAACTCCACTGAACTCTACAAATGTCCAATTACCGATTTTGATTAGAGGTGGTTAATATACAAGATTTTAATTAAAACCTCATAGATTCGTCTACTACAACTAAAATAGCAGTCTCCACCGATTAGAAATTGATTGGTTTTATTTCTCCAAATCATGGAGCTACAGGTTTATCCGTAATTGAACGAACGAACGGCCAATAAAGATAACTCTATGATTACCAGAATCATAGAATAATGATGTCTAAATCTTTTTTGCAATATTCTAAGTATCAATCAACGTAAAAGCATAGTCAATGCCCGGAGGCATGTGGGTTTTACCGGCTTCTATTACCATAACTTAATACACGATTTATCCCTTCAAAAATGAATTTGTCTTGAATCGAAATAATAAAATCTATCTTGCTTTTCGTGTCAGCGTTGCTAACGAAAAGGACAGGGAAAATTAAACATGGGCTACTGAAAGGGTATACATTCATTATTAAACGACATTGCAAAACGACATCGATTCTATTTAATTAATTATACACAATATTACTAGTATAATTAAGAGGTAAACGCGTCAAATGTTAACATCATCATACAGCTTAGGATATTCGTACCCATGAATAATTTAAGCTATATAAAAATTGTAACCTTACAGTTATCGATTTTATATCGTTAGTGGTAATACATGAATTATATTATTAAGTCATATACTTGCTTAATTTTAATAATTAATAATAACAGGTTAATACATTGTTTTAATTTGATTGATGAATAATAGCAAAAACAATAACAATAATAATCATAACAATAATTATAATAAGATGATAATAATAACTGCAGAAAAAAAAAAGAAAAAATGAACAGCAGCATTAACAGCAATAACAAAAGCAACAACAGCAGCAACAGCAAACGCAACAACAGCAACATCAACAGCGACAGTATTAGCAACAACAGCAACAGCAACGACAGCAGCAACAGCAAACAAAAACAGCAGCATATAGCAACAACAGTAAAAGCAGCAACAGCAAAAACAGTAGCAGCAAAAAAAACAGCAACAGTTACAAAAGTATTAGCAGCAACTGCAACATCAACACCTACAACTGCAGCAACAACATCAACAACTGCAACAGCAGCAACAACTAAAGCAGTAATAGAAACAGCAGCAACAACAGCAATAACAGCAACAACAGCAAACCCAGCAACAAAAGCAGCAACAGCAACGGCAACAACAGCAGCATAAGCAAAAACAGTAAAAGCAGCAACGGCAACAACAGCAGCAGCAAAAACAACAGCAATAGTAACAGAAGTAATAGCAGCAACTGCAACATCAACATATACAACTGCAGCAACAACATCAACAACTGCAACAGCAGCAGCAACAACAGCAACAGCACTAACAGAGACAACAGCAAAACCAACAACAAAAGCAGTAACAGCAACGGCAACAGCAGCAGCAGTAAAAACAACAGCAACAGCAACAAAAGTAAAAGCAGCAACTGGAACATCAACACCTACAACAGCAGCAACAACAACAGGAGAAACAACAACAGCAAAAGCAGCAAAGGCAGCAACATCAACAACAGAAGTAGCAACAACAACAGCAGCAAAGGCAGCAACATCAGCAACAGCAAAAGCAAGAGCAACAACAGCAACAGAAGCAACAACAAAAGAAAAAGCAGCAACAGCAAAAGCAGCAGCAGCAACAACAGCATCAGCAGCAACAACTATACAGCAGTAGTAGAAACAGCAACAACAGCAAAACCAATAACAAAAGCAGCAACAGCAACGGCAACAACAGCAGCAATAAAAACAACAGCAACAGTACCAAAAGTAACAGCAGCAACTGCAAGATCAACACCTACAACAGCAGCAACAACAACAGGAGAAACAACAACAGCAAAAGCAACAACAGCAACAGCAATAATAACAACAACAGAAGCAGCAACAACAGCAGCAAAGGCAGCAACAGAAAAAGCAAGAGCAACAACAGCAACATCAACAACAGAAGCAACAACAAAAGCAAAAGCAGCAGCAGCAGCAACAACAACAGCATCAACAAAAACAACAGCAAATGCAAACAGCAACAACAGCAACAGCCGCAACAGCAACAACAACAAAAAAAAGCAACATCAGAAACAGCAACAGCAAAAGCAGGAACAGCAATATCAACAACAGCAGCAACATAAGTAACAGCAGCAACAGCAACAATAGCAGCAACAACAGCAACAGCCACAATAGTAGCAACAGCAACAACAGAAGTAACAGCAGCAGCAACAACAGCAGCCGCAATAGCAGCAACAGCAACATCAACAACAGCAACAGCAACATCAACAACAGCAACAGCAGCAACAGTAAAATCAGCAACGGCAACAGCAACAACAGCAACATCAAAAACTGCAACAGCAGCAACAACTACAGCAGTAGTAGAAACAGCAACAACAGCAATAGCAGTAACAGCAACAACAGCAACACCAACAACAAAAGCAGCAACAGCAACGGCAACAACAGCAGAAACAGT
>JAOTQE010015599.1:0-2500 GCA_025631205.1 Nesometra sesokonis | reverse complement strand
GTTGAAATACAAGATAGCAGGACACCGCCTTTCAGATGACAGGTTAAGCCCTTGGTTCTTTGTACAACACTTTATATGTATTTGAATACAGCAGGGGAACGGATACCACCCACTTAATACCACGGGAAGCGAAAGAGGGGGATGGGTTGGACGCGTCCCCCAGTGGTAACTCAGTCACTTCAACTACAAAATCAGAAAGACTGACTTTTATTTTGTTGCTATGATTGTCACCCTCTGTACCAGAGTACTTACCATCAGTATAAAGCAATGAAAACAGAATGTATATATAGTAAATATGAATATTTTGGCCCTGAACACCCCTTCAGGGACCAATATACCTGAAATTAATAGGCAATAACATTTATTCTTTTTTTTGCTTGTCAAACTCTAATCAGGTTAAGCATCCCATCCCGATAACTGGTTGCGTCCCCCGGGGATGGGGTATCTGAGCGAGTTTTAGCCTCATACCCCGATCGAAAAACAGCCGATCAAAAAAAAATTCCGCCGCCTCTGATTACTGCTGGAGAGACCCATTGGAAGCAAGTCTTTAGACTTAATGTGTCGTGCTTGGTTTATCAAACTGATTATTCCAGTTTTCTAATCAGCCAACTAGGTGAAAGTGCTTGTGGTTATGACTATAATCATGTTTACTTCTCAGAGACTAATTAAGTGCTATGTAAATACTGACCCACGCCTCATCAGCAAATGTCACGTGATCACAAGAACATCATTTATAAACATATACTGAGATAACATTATGTATAGCACTCTAAACCACATCAGCTGACTCAAATGTTTTAGCATAGCTCTCTGAAATATAAAAAGAATGTTTAAGTATTGTGATGCATAATTCTTAAAATTACATTACGTGTACAATCCCATTAGTGAGTTTTAACAATTTTACCTCAAAGAAATGTAGGGTAAATTTGACTCTTGTAGGCTTCTTTATTAATAATTAATTCTTCATAATCAACAATAGGTAGTCAATGGTGCAAAACGCAGAGTTTTAACAGGTAGTTAAGCCTAGCTACCTCTTGTTGTGCGTTCGCCACTAATAACAGCAAAAACAATTTTCTCGCTTGGCAAAGTGAAGTCATCTGCTAATATTGCACTACGCATAGGTGAATACTACATAGTATTGAACCGGTCAAAATGGCAGAATTGAATAATAATATAAAATATTGATGCCCTTGAGAGGAATACCGAAAAATATTGTATGAGCTGTGACTAAAATATTGAACGAGTCAATGATGAATTGAATATTTTCCCACAGTGGGTATAAAATTTTTCCATATCCCCAAAACCAGGCATTCAATATTATAAATATTCAAACTCTCAAAAATGAACTATGCCCTCTCTCAAATTACATTATGCCCTCTCATATAAAAATTGAAATCTACTTTTGATCTAATGGTCACATTGCTTTTTGATATTAAATTAAGCCAGTACATAAATGTAGTAAAATGAAATGCTCAGTACAGTAAATGGCTCTATTCAAAATGATACCATGATTAACATGTTTTCTGCAATGTGCCGGCCATTTGTTTTCCAAAATTGCAGACCTTTTGCATACAAGGCATATCACATGATATCATTTTTACCAACTAGGTATCAATATACAGATGCTGTACTTGAAAATAAATTATGGGTATACTGAAGTGCATTATAAACTTTGTTTTTTTGTTACTTTTTTCTCTACACACAACATAAACAATACATAAATTAGTTATTACAAAATATACAGAAGAAAAAAAATTTAAAAAAGGGTAAAAAGTTAAAAAAGGATGTTTAAAGGTGTGTAGATGGGGGTCAAAATAAGTTTGAAAACAAACTTAAAGCATTGACCACCAGTTAAAATAAAAATTAAAGACCTATGACGGATGTGTAAATCATTACGTACGTAGAATGATATACCGGTAGTATATAGCCAAGTATAATATAAAA
The DNA here is from genome assembly GCA_025631205.1 of Nesometra sesokonis. NCBI lineage: Eukaryota > Metazoa > Echinodermata > Crinoidea > Comatulida > Antedonidae > Nesometra > Nesometra sesokonis. Next base: position 556 of record JAOTQE010015599.1, on the reverse strand, counting down.
AAAAGAAAAAAGCACAGAAAATTCGGGTTAACAGCCGAAGTCACAACGGCAAAAAAAACTTTTAAAAAATTCAGGCAAAAAAGAAATATGGGCCTATATAGCCTATAGGATTTTATAGTTCAGAATAATCTTAAATGGGATGATCAAGTAAACTCCATTGTCTTAAAATGTAACACCAGAATTTATTTTTTGTAACAGCTGAGCAGAAGTGGTCTTGACATAAATGCGTTACGACATTTTTACTGTAGTGTGATTCGCTCGGTAGTAGCATATGCTTGTCCCCTATGGTACTTGGGTCTGACCCAAGAACAACAGAATATTATTGAAAGAATCCAACGCAGAGCAGTAGGTACTATCATTCCTGGGATATCTTATGACCAAGCTTTAAATACGTTAAATCTACCTCACCTCTCAGATATTAAGTGATATTATCTAAAAATCAAGAAGAGTGATCACCGATTGAACAATTTACTTTCACCTGTGACGCACAGCAGTAAATTAGTATGTAAATAGCCACCTGTGCTTTAATATATGCAAGCTCGGGTACGTTAAATAC